>JAGDQP010049573.1:1014-14463 GCA_022664845.1 Lepisma saccharinum | reverse complement strand
TGTCTTCCCTTTTTCCTCTATCTACAGAATCGTTTGTGTCAGATATTCTCGCTATTTGTTTCTGAACCTCTGTGTTGAATTGCGTTTCGCGTTACTGTAGTGATTTGTATTTGTTTTGCTTTTACTACTTAGCTAACGTTGCCTTGCTTGTTTCCGTTCCTCATGAAGTTTAAGGCATTCTTCATCAAACCAAGGCTTGTTTTTCTGCTGTTTCTTCTCACCTAAACGTTGCTAGCCCTTCACTGTATCAATAATTGCCTCCCACGTCTTACTTACATCAATTTCACTTTTAATTTCATCTTTATTACTACTCGAGTCGGCTAAGATTTGGAATCTATTTGAGATTTCCAATTAGTAATCAGCTCTTACGCTCGGATTATCTAATCGTTTAACCCCAAATTTAAGTTGTCTTGATCCTTTGCTATCTCTGTTCGAGGTGCGTAACCTTCCTCTCACTATTATGATCACTAACTGATAGTCGGTGTCACCGTCCGCTCTTCTGTAAAACCTAACATCCATTATGTTGGTGTGTCTTCGTTAATCTACTAATACGTGGTTGATCAGGTTGAGAGTTTCGTAATCCGGAAATACCCATCTTTGTGCTGAAAATATATGCTCTTTACTAGTAGGTTTTGAGAGATCGCACAATTTATGTCTTTCTCCATTGTTGTTGGTGATTTTGTGAAGGCTGTATTTGACTATAGTAGATCTATATTTTTCTTCCCTCATTACCTTTGCTTTGAAATCACTCAACACAAGTTTCGTATTATTCTTCGGTTATTGGTCAAACAACCTTTCTACCTCCTCATAAAATGCATGTTTGTCGTTATCATTAGCTACCTCGGTCGGAGGATAGATATTTGTTAAAACCTTGTTTCCCCAGCGACTCGTACGATAGTCTTTCATTTACGAACTCTATATTTTGAAGTGCCGGAAGGATACTGTTCTTCATTAGGAATCATGTTTTCAAATTATGTGACTGTGTTCCCCCGTAGTAGAAAGTGCATTTTTCCTGTTGAATGCTATCCTGACCCTCCCATGGGACTTCCTGTATCACTAATTGTCCAACACGTACTTTTCGGTCTCGTATACCGCCACCCGAAGATCGCCCGTTTGGTGTAACGTTCGTACGTTCCACGTTCCTATTCTAAGGTATTTCTTAATCCTGTTCTTACGAGCTCCTAAAGCAGCCCCCCCCCCAGAGATCCGAATGAAGGACTAGCTTACCTACGGAATATTTTACCACAGGAGAGTCTATGAAACATCTGTTACTGTTTCTTAACATGATTTAGCGGTGTAGAGTTGTCAGATCTACGACATGGCAGTAAAGGCCATGATTTTATCCACTGCCCATCTCTGAGCCTTGCCGATGCCATTGATCTTTAGCCTCAGGCACTCAGGGTGATAATGGTAAAGCTGCTTCCTTTCACCATGATATTTTTGTTCAGAGTTATCTTCCCTAGACTTTGTAGATTCCTCTACTAACTGCAAAAGCAGCAGTGTTAGTTTCGTTCCGCCCCGAAAAATGTCCGGTACCCACCATATCTGGCCGGCATTCCCCTATCCGCTACTTGGGGAAGTGCCTGGTGGAAGACCAGTACCTCTAAACGAGTAGACCAAGACAAATGAATCTGTATGCTGAAACAAATCTGATTTATATATATACAGTACATAAACTTTCCTACCCTTTAAGAACTAAACCATAGGAATATCATCTTCAAATGTACGAACCAGAATGAATCATAGATGGAGAAGGCTTTAACGTTGCCATTGAAATAGAGAATGAAATGGAGTTAGAATTACAAAACTCTAGCCTTGAGTTTCAAGTAGTATATTAAGGCAGGTTAAAATAAATGAAACTCAATTCTGTAGTAATTAATTACGCGTACAGACACAGAAAATCTTGAACAGTGACACAAAGAAGACTTCAGCAGTGGAAAATAAAGAGACAAAGTTCAAATTTTAATGATAAAATTGTTTCTTTGTTTTTACTATGCGCAACATATCTGATATAAGCTTTTACTCTCGCACTGATCATGTTCTTTTTCGGAATAAACTTTTGTTTTCTGAGAACTATGACAATTATATTTTCATCTTTCTTCTCGCTGAACACTTCATTCCAATATTTCTCTTTTAACAAGGGACATTGTATAACTTTCAGCTGCCTTCCAAATGCAATCTCTGAATATGATCTATTCAAATTCAAAACAATATAGAGATGTTATAAATGATTTCAAAATACTGTATTTTTAAAAGTATTAGACATGGAATAATGATTTATATATGAAAAGAAGCGGAAGCTTGCAAATTTTCAAATATTTTACGTGTGGCCTCTTAATCACACATCACACGTCTAAGTGGTAGTCAAACTCTGTCCATACCTTCTCTAGTATTCTCCTGTGAATGGCCATTAGAACATCACTTCTGTGTTTCCTAAGCTCAGCGAGTAATGTTGGCTGTTGTAGAATGTAAACACGATCCTTAACACCCAAAGAAAACATCACACGGTCTCAGATCAGAAGACCATGCGAACAAACCTGTCATCCCAAATAACACATTCAATCCAGCCATGCGGAAGTTCATAGTTTAAGTAGCGACGAACATTCATGTTTCAATGGAGGTTACCCCGTTTTGCTTGCAAACTCAATTCCTGGAGCAAGCATCAGCTTTGGAAACAATCATATTGCAGTAACAGAAGAACACCTCGCATATTTTAACACGCAAAACATTTTTCCTTCATTGTCACTAGTTTCCTGAACTGCACTTGTGTTACCATGTGACTGTGTACCTATTTTATTATGTGAAATGGTGAATTGTTGCTTCTTTAATGTATAAATAATTATTGTAAATTTAATAGTTTTGAAAATACAATAGTTTCGATTTCAATGAGTCATTTATAGTGACTGTGTAATATGTTATGAATTTTAATTGTTCATGTTGAGAGATTTCATTTGGAAGGAAGGTGAAAAGTTATACGATGTATTTTCTAAAAAGAAATTGTAATAAAAAATACAGCGAAAGAAAAAAATGAAAGTCCAACAGCCATAATTCTAAGAAGAAAAACAAAAGAATTTATTTCGATAATGTTATTACAATATCTCATTCAAGTTAGTATCAGCCATCTTTAGTTAAAATATTTATAGAATCTATCATCCAATTTTGAGAAAGAAAGTTAATTTTGATTTTAATTAAAACAACTAGCCTATCATTTATCAGATAAAAATAATAGTAGTGTTACCTTCTAACTCCAGATATTTATCATTCCAATTTTAGGTAATTCATTTTTAGCGCAAGTGTTCTGCTTTGAGCAGCAGATGCTATTAGGCACGTTAAGTCCTCTCCATTCGTCCGGATTTTGTTTTTGTTCTAGCGTAGGATTTATTAAGAAGTTTCATTTCTTTCTCTTAATCTTGCCACTTCAACAATACCACCAATTGCATCCCTCAGTATCCAATCTCTACTGAAAACATGTCCTAAACTGTTAGTTACCACTTATTTATTGGTTTTAGCCATCCTCCATCTTTCGCCTACTTTCTTCAATGCCTCAGCAATGCGCATCTTCTTCGTGCGGCAGTCATCTCCGTGTCCACATCTCAACTAGCTCCTCAATAATTCTCCATTAAAGTATTTATGCGAGTATTATTATTATTATATGCTTCGACTACATTATGAATGCTTCGACCATGTGTAATATGACTTGTGCTATATATATATATTTGCTTTATTGCTGTTTTTAGCACATTGTAATAAACAAACAATTAAATTAAATATTAATATTATTTCTTTGCGGGACGTTGCTCTCCAGTTAACATGACTGTGGACGGCACTTGAATCTGTTTGCCTTCCCAGCTTCGATCCTAAATCTGTGACCGTTACCACTATAGAGCACAAGATATTATCTTCTTAAAAATAACAAAAAGATTAGATGAATTTCAAAAACTGGAAATTTTGGTTCTACCATAATTCCGTAAAAGATAGAATAATTTTCCTGGTGAATTAGATATTTTCATTCTCACTGGAAGCCAACCCTGTTTTAGGATAGCGACTCACTGGACTCAGTGGTTCTCACACTGACGCCACAAAACGACTGGTTGGAAATAACTGCTTTTGATTGTCTATTTCCTGTTTATGCTATATTTTGTTCTGCTAAAAAAAAACCTTGAACTGCTTTCATATTGCAGTTTCTTCATGATAATGGAAAACTTCGCGCGACGACATAGGGTGGAGTTCTTTTATTCCCTTAAACAAGGTAGTTAAATGGAAAATGATAATCGAAATCTGCTGACGAGAAGTAGGTGCAGAAGTTGTTATAAAACAGAAGGGGGCAGCCACGGTGACTCATTGTAGAATATTCACCTCTGGTGTTAAGGGTCATTATTTTGATCCTTACTCATGCCATGTAGTTTCTGTGTTGGACAAACACTGTGTGCGTGGTTTTTCTCGCGGTTCTCCCGTTTCCTTCCACTTTCTTCATTCCATAAATTCATCTCATCATCATCCATCCGGCCTAAGCCAAAAGTTGCCTAAAGACCTTAAAAATTAAATTCAAAACTTCAAACAAGATCGGAGTTACTAGAGGAGGAGGGGGCTTTAAAGATTGTTACGGCCCCAGAGCATGTTTTCAAGTTCGAAGAACGTTAACGCAAATTTGGTGTGGATATGTTGTATAGTATAGATGTATTTACGTAACATGCATACATGCACATTGACCTTTATACATAAACTGATTTTCAACAAAAATGACTTTTTTTTTTTCGTTTGAGCACTCCTAGAGAGCTCGCCTTATCCATATGCCCTACATTGCGCACCCCGGCGAAAATAGTGAGACAACTCAAAAATTGTCAACTTTCAGTTATGTATAAATTCGGATTCGTGAAACTGCCCTCTAATCGGCAATATAAGAATCATAGCCATAGCTTTATTATTTGCCGCGTGAGAGCGCTAGTGTCACTCTTTCATAATCCCAAAATGTCTTTATTCCCGTCATCTATACTGTTATTTCTTATTTGAGTATAAGTGTTTGTATAGTGAACATGCTAGAAGATTGTCACATTTTGAGTTGTGCCGTTATTGCTGCTCTGATTGTGATCATTATTGAAAGCTCGGTGAGTAAAATAATGACAGATTTTAGTTGTGACGTTATTGTCGACTGATTTCAGACTATTGTTTTCATTTATGACCTTTTAATTTTGAGTTGTGTCGCTATTCGTGCCTCAAAATGGTGCATTCGATATTGTGACTCTATCAACTCTAATGTGTCGTTATTCGTGATTGGAATTTAAGTAGTCGGTTTTATTTATGACATTAATTTTCGGAGATGTGACATTATCGTTGAACGAAAATAATCCAGTGACAGATTCACTATAGTGTAGCTAATGTTGCTATTGACGTAGAAACATTTACAGTAAAATGAGTTTGATATTTTCTTTGTCTAGAGGAGATACAGTTTTAAATTTAATCTCGGACCAGACTGGGATTTTCAATAACAATTCGATTACGTCAAATACAAAATTTAAAATGTCTCAGGGCACGAATGACACAACTATTGAAGGAAAATATGGAAAAGGCGTTTGGAAACCTGTTTCATCAAACGCTGAATTTAGCTCGTTGCTAGAATCTAAAGATTTTGATCTTTTGCTTCTTCGCTTGAAGCTAGGTAAGTTTTATGAATCTTTAAGAAAGCAAGTGCATGAAACAAGAGAAGAAGTCAAATATGAAGACAATGATAAAAGAATTAATGGAATACCTGAAGAAAAAAGAGAAGAAATGAGAAAAGATACCGAAGACGTTAATGAGAATGAAATAACACATGACTTTATAACCGAGGAAGACATACCTGTGTCACCTTCATTATCATTAGATTTTGATGACAGCCATAAGGATCCAGATTTTGATCCAAACACTGAAAAAAGGAAGAAGAAGAGGCGATTGTTTCCTAATTTACTGTGTCCAAGAAGATCTTGTACTATAGTCTTAAAATCTAAAGAAGCAAGAGATGTTTGAAGACAAATCATAGTTCCAAAGGAAGATAATTATACAAAGAAAGACAAGAAAAGACCTGCAGAACCAAACGAATGGAAGAAAATTCGGAAAATACTGAAAAAGAAGAAATGCTTGAAAAGTTTAAAGCACATCTGGAAGTAAAAGATATGGTAAGAAAAGGAAAACGACAAAGAGAGAGTAAGCAAGGATTTTATAGGGGTTTGTTATGATTTACAAGGAGTTCTCGAGGTGCCTAAAGGAAATGCTTCTGTCTTTTATTAACTCTCCACTTAAAACTTCACAATTTGTGAACTGAAAACAGGACAACAACTTAATTTGGGTGGCACGAGGGTGAAGCCAATAGAGGTGCAAACGAGCTAGCAACGTGTATATTTAAATATTTACAGAATAAAGCAAGTGGTCCCCATAATGAAGAAACAGAGTTCGTGCTGTATTCTGATAACTGTTGTGGACAAAATAAAAAATATATAATCGCAATGTATCTGTATGCGTTAATACAATACCTAAGATAAGAAGAATTACACAGAAGTTTCTAATCAAGGGACATACACAAATGAGGGAGACTCAGTTCACTCAGTAATTGAGAAACAACTCAAGCGATCTTTGAAATCTGGACCTATTTACGCACCATCCCAGTATGTGACATTAATAAGAACAGCAAAGAAAAAGCAACCATTCTTTAAGGTCAACGAAATTTCCTATGAAGATATTTTTGATTTCAAAGAGCTAAGTTGTCATATAGTGAAAATTATACAATCAATACTGATAAGGAAATCGTGAAATTTGGTGATCTGAAGGTGATAAAAGTAGAAAAAAGAAGTCTTAATTCTTTCTGGTACAAAACGTCATACAAAAGTGAGGAATTCAAGGAGGTAAACGTAAATCACGGGAAACGAGGACCACGACTTTCAGCATAAGAATTGACACTAATGGAAGCCTACAGCAAACCAATGATGGTTGCTGATCACAAGAAGAAGGACCTTGTTAGTTTAGTGGAAGGAAATTACGTTCCTAAACCTACAGATTTTTACTATTCACTGTAAAGTGACGACCGACTAGTGGAAACTACGAAGACATCATTGTACTACTACTATTAAGATTGGACTCTAAGTTGTTGTTTGTTCGATAATTAACATTAATAATATTTGAATAAGCATGGACTACTCTTAATTTTAATCTTAATTTTGTAACATTTTGTTTTTACTATTGTATTTTATACGTATGAAAACAATTATTATTACTATTGAAAGCTATCTTCTTAAGTAAAAATTAATGTTTACTACATCTACAATTAATTATTTTTTATAGCATTACATGCTTAGAAAGGAAATTTAACCTTTTTTTAAATGTAGTCACTCAAGATTTTAACAAAGAACTACAAGGAATATTTGTAGATTGAATACTAAGAAAGATCCTTATGTTAGCATAACAAATGATAATAAATGAAAATATGACATAAATACTGACACAACTAAAACAAAAATAATTTAAGAAACAAAAAATACTTTATATAATCAAAAAGATATTACACTATAATATTCACCAGAAAGAGAAACGATCAAAGTGTAAACACACGCAACCAGTATGCTCTAATATTTATTTATTGTTCCTAAATTAATATTTTAAAATTACCGAAAGTTTCAATTGCGATTTACTCAAAACTAACCTTTTTGAGTTATATCACTATTCTCGCCGGTGTGCGATTGGATTACCACTCATAAGCGGTAATTGTTTGTGCATAATCTTGGCAAAATTATTACTTATTTTATATTTTATGGCCGATATTCTCTTGAACGAAACATTTCTCGACATAACTGTGTTCTTAAGAACTTTTCTGGTTTGTTTACATTTGAGTTAACAACTAGTACTATATTGTGCATTCCCCAGGTGCCATTTTGAATCCACTCTAAAACCTTTTGAGATACTAACGACAGAAAGCTTGTAAAAGGAAATTATTTCTCTGAAGCAACGTTTAATGCTTCCCACTTTTTGCGATTTTTATTGTTTGATTTGAAGATTTTTAAACTCAATGTGTATATTTCTGATGAATTTTCCAGTTCAAATATTTACCTTTCACTTGAAACTTCTCCAGATATATATACTTAATTCTTGTCGTGTCCATTTAGTTGAGAGGTTCGGAACCCACGTTATCAAAAACTGTGGGTCCTATCCTTAGAAGCATACCAGCTGGTTTCGGACATTAATAACAATTTACTAACTTCAGTGATATCCGAATCCAAAACACTCCGTGTCAAAAACAAAGCCAAGTTCCCAAACAGTACAAAAAAAAAAAAAAAAAAAGAAAAAAAAAGAAAAGAGAGATGTTTCAGCATATGGAAGTTTTGATATATAAAATTGGCCAAGTTATTTCCCAATTAGTTCTCATATCGATTTAGCTAAGTTTTATGGAACAAATTAAATTTTCTTATACTGCTGACTGGAATTGTTTAAAAAACTTGGACAACTCTCTGGTAATTTTACTGGCACATACTTAAACACTGTGCTTTTAGATTAAATTCCAGAGAAGTTCTAAAAATTTTCATATGCTGAAACATCTCTCTTTTTTGTACTGTTTGGGAACTTGGTTTTGTTTTTGACACGGAATGTTTTGGATTCGGATATCACAACTTTTTGTAAATTTTAATTTTCTATTTATGGGTAGATTTTGGGGGTTGATGGTAGTTAGGGGTAAGTTAGTTGTTTCTGAAAAGATCACATTGAGACAATTTCAAAGATATATAACATACTGTATATCGGATCACTTTATTTTAAGGGGTACTTTTGGGGGTTGGTGGGGTTTATTGGTGTGTTACCCCAAATTTTGGACTTTTCTGGAGGTTTACAAGTAACCTCCTAAGCATGTGTAAAATTTTGTATTTCTAGGTAGTCGGGAACACATCAGAACATGTGCATTGCAATATTCTGCGTGTTTACACACACGCTTGACATTATATAAACATACAGTGTTTATAAACATATAGGTGACAAGTGTTGTAATCACAACAAACAGTGAAGGCACACACACACACCAGCAGACGACAAGAACAAACTCACCATGTACACAACAGATGTGGTTGCTGTCAACATGCAGAGGGAGTTGGAGTCGTCGAAGGAGGGACCTGGAGGACCACGCCCAAAGAAGACTATGAGTATCACTTACTCCTGGGTGGCCAACTCCTCTCCTTCTTACCTGTTCACAGGCATCGCTTCTGGAACGACCCTCGCATACACAGATGGCATCGCTTTTGGTGTGTACTCTACCTAAAGTTCACCTCATTGTTCACAGAAGGCACCGATTCTGAGACAAACCTCGCATACACAGAAGGCATCGCTTCTAGTGAATCCTGGATACACAGAAGGCTTCGCTTCTGGTTCGGCACCTCATCCTAGACCTCTCTTTGGAGAAGACACACGAAGAAGAAGACGTCTACATCAAAACATTTATCTCTTATCCTTGTAATCAGTCTCCTATGGGACGCTCATTTTATTAAACTTATTAGACGATCTCATTTAGTAATAAACTGGTTGAGCGCTAAAAAGACAATCCCGAGTATCTATCCGCTCTACCTTAGGTACTCTACAAGAGAAATCACTAGAACATTACGATATATTAATTTTAAAATTTGAGGGGCTAGGGATCGCACCTCAGATTTTGGACTTTTCTGGAGCTTTACTTGTTACCCCTAAGCATGTGTAAAGTTTTGCATTTCTAGCTAGTCGGTAACATGTCAAATATTTATGTTAGTGAGTGGTTATTACACGACAAAAGCCTATTTGGGGGGCTTATAACTCAGCACCCCATGAACCCTTTAACTTGAGGTTTGGTAGTGTTATAAAAGGTCTTATTACTGGTAAACGTTGGTAAATTGATGTTCCTGGGGTAATTAGTAATTAAACAGTGATATCTTGAAAATGGTAATTTAGCTGTTGTTCGGTCTTTTTATAGTGTTTCGTGTAAAGCTACTTGGCACCGCCCGGAGGTCGGCTTGGAACTTAGCTGCGTGCGCTGCCGCGCATGCTGATTTGGAAATACAGTTTATCTTTTGTAAATAGGGTTGCCACCTTTTGATGAATGAATTACGGAACACTCGGTAAAAAATACGGGATAAGAGGAAAAAATACGGGACAAATCATAAATAACTTAAAATAAAAGAGTAGCTTGTTAGGCTCTGTACTACTATATGGCTATACGCACAATTTAGAACCTCCATAATAATAAATGACATACAGAAAACGTCTTACTTGCAAATGTTCACATCCCAAAAGCACTGGCGAGTGGAAAATAAATATTTCAATTTTCTAAACACAGTTAAAGTTAGTATCTGCATTTCAAAAAAATGACTCTGTTAATTCAACGTTTTTGAGTGTTCCTGGGCGACCACAGTTTTGGTCTTCAATAAAAACAACAAACGGTGTTGATTTCGATGATTCAACACAGTGGATGTATTGGCAATGCTGATTCAACTCAATGAAGAGTGCCATGTTACCACTATCACAGTGTTGAATCACCGAAATCATACAACAAAAGGTGTTGATTTAACACAAAAAGTGTGGTCGCTCTGGGAAAGTGGCCGAAAAGTATTCAATTGACACTCATTTTTTGCAGTACGTTATCAACTAGAGCAAACACAAGGCCGTGAGTATTATTATCTCCATCCCCAGGGCTCATGTTGGGGCCTGGGGATGTGAACAGGATATGATCGCTAGTCTGCATAGTAAACAGCTGGAATAGAGCCATCCCTATTTATTTGTTAAAATTATCAATATGTTGAAAATATGTCTGTGAATTTACCACTGATAATACGGGACGCATAAATTTTACCCAAAATACGGGACATCCCGTATTATACAGGACAGGTGGCAACCCTATTTGTAAATGATACGAAACTTGTGGGTGACCCAAACTTTGACATTTTTATGTCACAAATATTTTCGAGTGACATTGGGAAATTAAAAAAAAAAAAAAAAAACTAATGCAACTTGTATATATGATTCAAAATATATATGATACAAAAATATAGTTTGTATCACTTAGACATTTCGCATCAAAAATAGAAACTCCATTCTTTATTTGTAAATATCAGTTTCATCCCTTTCAGTGTAGATTCTCCGTTATGAGATGACAATATTATTTCACAGCATGACTATCTTTCTGCAGTGTTTATGATGTTAGTATCTCTATATGATTTCATTTTTCCTTAGAAACAACATTGGAACCACTGGTTATTTTGTCATTTCTCCAACTCAGTTTGGCCATTTCTGTTTACAGAAATATTCAAAAACGGAAGTAAAAAATAAATAAATAAAAATAAAAGCAAATGATCGATGTGATCTTATGATAGATAAATATTATAATTCAAAGAATACTTTCATTAATGATATCGACAATGTTATTAATGTCAAAAGAAATTCTCAATAACATTTGAAGTTGATTTGTCAATTAAAAAGCAGTAAAAAACACTTTATTTTTATATGGGCCAGTCTAGTAGCTTTGGACTTCGGCCCGTCACGATTCGCCTTTAGCTGTTAAGTGTTAAAATCCACACCCATGCCCCTGCCGCGACTCGAACCCGGGACCTTCGAGCTGATGGCCTACCGCCGCAGACCGCTCGGCCACCCGGCCGGCATTAAAAAGCAGTACACATGGATTATTGCTATGTGTGAGAGAACAACTACCTCTGATGAATAAACTTCTTTGTTAAATCAGTATCAGTAGGATGGAGACACTTGAACGTTTAAGCACCTTTGGCTCAAATTTTGGAACCAGATTTAGTTCCTTTTTGTAAATAGATTTAGTTACTTTTTATTCTCTTTTATGACCCTTATTTTTAATTGTAAAAAAGTAGTATAATTTTGTAAAAGAGTATGTGCCCTTTTTTCCAACCCCTATTTAACATAGCAGAGATGGCATAAAAGGCTATGAACATATTTTTCAACCCCTCTTTCGCATCCCTATTTCATTCACATTATAAAAGAGTGGCACGGCATCCCAACCTAACCCACAGAATAAACCATACCCTCGTGGTCGTGGGGTCCCTAATATGACATGGAATTTTTGGCCCCCACCCCAATACTGCATATTAAATTTTGTAAAAGACCATGAGCCATATTATAAAACACTGAGCCGCGTGCTCAAGCTAACTTATAGAACATGCAATAGAAGATTGTAGTAGACTATTTTCCCTAAGTAGGATGGTACCACTTGGCCCTGTTTTGTATTTATTCAGAATTTAATCCATTTCATAAAAGAATACGAGCCATATTATAAAACCCTGAGCCGCGTGCCGGAGCTAACCTATAGAACATGGTATAGGAAGGCATAGTAGACTATACCCTATACCCTAGAGCTCTATTTCCCGCAGCCCCCGTGATGTATCTGGTAAAGAACATAGACCATTTCATAAAATGCTACGAACCATTTTAGAGCACCCTAAAGAACATAGCATACAGAACATACAATAGGAGATTATAGTAGACTATACTCTAGCGCTCTATAGTAGACTATACTCTAGCCCCCAGCCCCGTGCTATATCTGTTAAAGAACGAGTCGTCGTATTTCATAAAAGACTACGAGCCATCCTGATGGCTGTGCTCGAGCTAACCTATAGAACATGTAATAGGAGATTATAGTAGACTATTTTCCCCAACACCCGTGGTATATCTGGTAAAGAACACAGTTCTGGTTATTATAGTTACATTTTATAAAAGGCTACGAGCTCGATTTAAGCTATCATAGTACACAAGGCTACGATGGCAGAGTATAAAGCCCTTATTATAAAACTATCTTATGAAAAAATAACAAAAAAAATACTGTTTTTAATATTCCCTTAACCACACAGAAAAGACTAGTCACTTTTTTAGAAAAACAACAACAACTATTTATCATAGCAAAAAAATTATACAGGGCTTCCGCCATAAAGTCATACCAATGGTTTGTGTATACTGCTAACTAAACCCATCTGGCTATTCATCTCATAACCAACACACACACACCTTTACCGGTAAATAAATATTTGTGAGGTCATGCATAGTTTAATATATTTCTGAGGTCTTTATGAAGTGTAGCTTAAAAGACGCGCTTTTCTATTACACTCTAGGAACTCTGACCGTCTTTATGATACACTCCTTGTGGCTCAAGTTATGAAACTTACACACTTTAAGGACACCTCATAATTATACAAAATGATAAACCTTTAAAGGCATCATAGATATACTGAAAATATCATGGAACAGGCTCTTATAGAAAACCTCACATTTATATAAAATGATAAACTATTGCAGTAGTAGGTATATACATAATATTACGAAAATTGTATGACATTTATGCGCATATTTCGAAGTCAAAATGACAGCTAAAAGGATTGAGTTAAAAATAAAACTTGAGAAATAATATTTATGTAAAACCTTGCATAGTATGATATATTAGAGATGAGTTTAGAGATTGAT
>JAGDQP010049572.1:0-14463 GCA_022664845.1 Lepisma saccharinum | reverse complement strand
AATGACTTGAATCTAACGCTTGTTTTTGATTGGCCCTAGTCAATGCTTCGTGACTTGTTTTTTGCTGATTGGTGTGAATCAGCCTTCTTCTCCGTTTGCTGGGAGAACTGCTCTCCCACGCCATGTTAGTTTAGTTCCAATTTTTTAAACGAAGCGACTAGATGCATGGGCTTTCCATCACCTGTACTTCCTAAGCCCTGTCTACGAAAGGTAGATATAAATACTAAATTTAACATAATTTTCGATTTTCGTCTGATTTCGTCTATTCCGATGCAATATATTATTCATATTAAGAAGAATTAAACCGATACTAGTGCTATCAGGACTCTTCAACATCATCATTTCGAAATTTTCACCGTATTAAATTTTATATTATTTGTTTCGAGATTATTTGTCAATATGTTCTAAATTTCAGTATGGGGCCGCTATTGACCGAATTCTTGCATTATAAATATCGGTTCGTTGGGTTTCAATAATCATATGCCAATTTCTCGTCTCCAGTTTTTCCTAATCTATTCGAAATTCCCGGTTAGCCATGTTTGACAGCTACCGCATATTTTCCTTACTTTATCAAATTAGCAACATGTCTGCTCGATTATTTTTGCGTACCGCTTTGATGCTAATAGTAAATTTTAATTTATTCAACATGGTTCGATAATTTTGGTTTCAACTCCAGCCACTATTCTCCAATGAAAAAATCATATTTTATAACAATATTTTGTATTTTCAAAATTTATTTAGAACGTCTTTTGTATAACGTAGTAATCATTTGTAATGACGTCACAAAATTATTAAGGTTAAAGTGATTCTTTAATTACCATGCATTTTGGACTAGAACTTCTTTCGTGTAAGTAATACTGTACTAAAACTTTTCTAAATTGTACAACAATATTTCGGAAATAATTTGTGAAAACATCAACGAAATTTGTTAATTATTACAGAAATTATGGACATTAATGTGTGACTACATAACTTTCAGTTCTGCTTAATTCATGTATACCAGCGATTCAAATTTCTTTGTTTTACAATTCAACAGTAATTCTGTTCAGATTCTGATAAAGTTATCATAGCCGAAAGCGCGAAATATGTAAAGTCAAAGCAATAAATTGAATTATGAAATTTTTATATTTCTTCGAAAACAATCTTGAGTTTATGTTCAGTGAACGTAGTGTAGAAACCTCTCAGTTAACCAGGTACGATCTACGGCATTAGTTCATAATCCTCTTACAGTGTTTGGTAATATTTATAATGTGCAGTGAGTTATTTAATGTTTGTTTTGATATCTATTGGAAATTAGCTATGAATCGTTACGTGAAGTTGACAGCAATTGATACTATATTATTTATGTGTTTCGGTAAACTTATCGTTATAAGAGATGTTATTTTAATTAGATTAGATCGGTTCATAAATCCGTAGACCAGTGGTAGGATTCTTTCGCCAGCTGAGAAGTGATGACTTGGGAAAGGAACTATATATCGAATTTCTGGTTATTTCTGCATTGACATATGAAGTGACTCCAGCATGTGATTTGTGTGAATATATAAATATTATTTGCGTTTTGCGTTATGACACTACGTTTGGATTGAGTTGCGACCGTCATTCGTTGTGTTCGTTCGTCTTTATTTCAGGAATTGCGATTCCAGACTACAGGTGTGGGCCCTACTAAGGTAAAGGTAAGACATGGTCTTTTGCCACCCTGTAGACTTCAAAGTGAGTAAAGACACCGTATGAGTCACATATGAGTCGTTTTGCGTAAGATTATTTCCCAAGTAAAGATTTGCGTTTTTCTTTCTTAATCTGTCGCTAATCTGAACCAGCTGGTACTTCGGAATATGAACTGACGATCTAATTAAAAGATTGGAGGTGTCGCCTTACCGGTATTTCCTCCCTCGATCTAAATTAGTTTTTTTTTTTTTTACAGCGATCACAAGGATCTGGAATCCTCTTTCCCAGATATTCTTAAATCTGGAAGGCATTTCTGCGCCGCTCGTCTGGGGTGTAGAAAATGTTTGGAGCTAGAGGTTAAGTTAGATGCGTTGCGTGGGTACTCTAGGCTCCTGGCGACCCTATTTGTCTGTGTGATCCACTTTTGGGATCATTAGGTTTGGGGACGTTTCAGTCATACTTCATTATGTCTCACAGGAATCCATTCATGACAAAATTTACTTCAGAAACGTATTCCCGTAATATTCTAGCTCAGATTGGTGTTAAATGATCCACTTTAAAATATCGAGCCAGATTGCATATAGCCGACTTCAAGATGGCGGCCATGACTAACGTATACTCTTATACCTGCCGCGCACTAGCAAGTTTTCCTGGGCGACTTTTTAATTGCGAAAATGAATCACATACTTATATATAACAACGCACGCACTGGCAATTTTAAAACCACTATGATAAAAGAATTGCAACCTGCTCTATTTCCGAGGTCAAGGAACTATCGCTTTACAACACAAAGTCATGTGTTTAAGGACATTCTCGCTGCAGTATTATTGCAATCTATGTTTGATGTTTTTTGTATAACAAGACAACTAGCTTTGATGTATTATAAGAAGACGTATATGTTTATACCTGCCCGCGCACACTAGCAACTGAATAGCTCAATTCGGTGCCTGGAGCTTGTACACTCAGAAGAAAGGAGTTACAAATAATTATACAGAAAGAAGTATTTTAATCTCTAAGTAGTGTTTTTACAACAAAAGTACGTAACAGTTCATTGTTGAATTGTTTATATTTGGATTAAAAAAGACCAGAAAGTAAATAGACAAAATTCAGAAACGTGGAAGTGATATTTGAAATAAAAAATGTATAGTTTATGTTCAAACCTATAATTGAGGAGTAGGGGAGGATAAGGGACTTACGGCAAAAGCTGTGTTTTGCAGAAAAGGGCAAAACTTCCAGACTCTGCATTTTTTCGTATGTAACGTTATGTTTTTGCTTTTTGTTGTTATCTTAGAAAGTAAATGATTCGTGTTAGTGAAGCGTGTGAGAAACAAGTTTAAAATGTCTGGAACATTTCTAGAGAATTGGTTGAACTCAAAAAGAAAAAGTAATGACTGTGGATCCAGATCAAAAGCAGCCAAACATCACCAGCCACAACAGGTATGTATAATTCCGTTTGTGTATATGTATTATTGATAATTGCGTTTCGAACATTTTTATTGTATGCTACTTGCAGCCCATTATGCACAAGGGTGCATCCGGTAAATATGTAGAAAAGTGACCCCCACTTGAAGATAAAGATAATTATGATCTGAACGAAAAACCAACAAACTTTCTTCGCATTTTGTCAGTGTTCCAGCCAGTGTAACAAAAAATGAACTTACAGCCTTAATATAGTGGGTCAATCTTCTACACTCTCTCACACGAGCTGTAAGTTTCAGTTTTGCGAATAGGAAAGTTTTCAAAAGAGAAGCAATGAGTTAAAAAAGCAGGTTCCTAGTAGTTTTCAAGATATTACTTCCACAGATGATCCTACCGATTACAAGTTAAAAGGTTGTTGTTGTTTTTTTTTTTTTTTCATTTTTTTCTGTTCATTGATTAGCATTAGGTTCATTAAGTTTTAATTACTTTAGGTTAGATAAGGTTCGATTAGGTTATTTGCTGTAGAATCACAAATACCCAATTCCACCTGTAAATTTTCCATTTGGTAGAATCGTCTGCGGAACTACCTAGGTAGAACCGTTCTCAAGCTCCTTCAAATCACTGCAAGGACCATACTATAAATATACCACGTTGCGTTTCACATGATAATTACTGAGTCAGTTTAATAGCACTCACGAAAGTAACAGTAAATCCTCTTTGTTACGTTTTGGAAAATGTAAATTCAGAGAAAAACAATCTGAAGCATCTTATTAAGAAATAAATATCATGTTTGTTACAAAACAAGTATAATCAACGCTGGTAACTAAAATTTGTAAATAAGATTGGTGGTGGATAGTGTGTTAAATAAACCGGAAAAATTGAACGCCGAGAAAGAAACAGGAAAAACAGTTTTGTAATAGTACCATTGTGTGGTAAATTTAATTTTTTACTGAACCATGTATGGTAATCAAGGTGGTTATTCGACATATAGCAGAATGTTTCACGGATTGCATGAGTTAGTTTTGCTCCTATGAATGGTAAAAAAGATATTTTAACTTCATTCAGTCTGTGTTTCATTCCTGTAAATTTGAAAAAAAAAATGGCCCTAAATTTTTCCGTAGTATATTAGGAGCCAAATGCGGTCACAAAAAAGTACATTGGTTCACATAGTTGAAGCAAAATAATAAATATGATAAATAAACACGGAAATGTTTTTTCTTCATATCGGAAAATTTATATTTTGTAATTATTTACACACACACACCAACGTAGAATCGTGGATAAAACACTGGCTGTAGACCTTAAAAGTACGCCCTACGAAAATCACTTAGATCCTTCTTCTACTCCTCGATTATGGAAGTGGTGAATTAAGTTGAAGAATTGCTATTTTCGGTTACAGCTTCAGAATTATGTTTCATCATTCAGCAATATCTTATAGTGTTTTAGTATTATAGCCAACCGTTCTTGTGGTGGTACATCCAGTCGAAATGTAGTTTTTTGCTACGCTATACTATGACCAGGAGCGAATAACAAGTTATAGAAACTAGCTATCCATCCTCATCCTGATAATTGGAAGAACTTAATTTTATCTTCTCTCAAAGACGCAAAAACCCAGCCCTCGTGGTCCAGGCGGTAACACCGCGGACTCGGATTGGTAATGGGTAGACATGCGAATTTAAACTTTACGACCGATCATCCTGACAAATCTTCCAGGGTTCCACCAAGCGAATGTCAGGATGGTACCGTACGCAAGATATTGGCAGATACCTCCACCATCCTCTACCCATCCTATCCCGCCCTGAGCCAACGATGCCGAAGGCCATAAATAAATTCAAATCAAAGATGAAAACAGTTTATAAAATTGTCAATTTAAAAGTCTCTGGCTCCATTAGCAATTCGATTTATCCATTACCAATTGGATGAACACAATGACTTTTTACGTTTTCTCCTTGATCTTAAAGCCAGAACACAACATATAATCACCTATCTGAAATTCATTTCGATGCTAAGTAACTCTAGGTAATCGAACTTACGATCTTCAGCGTAGTGTCAAAGCACCAGACAATATAGCTAATTCTTACATAGTGAATTCACTATATTATTATTATCGAATAGAATGATATCTTTATATTATCGTGCATTAATATGTCTCCCATGCATGAAAAGTATTTTGAAATTACAAATAAAACAAAGCTATCAAAATAATCACAGGACGAATCATTGAAAATGTAGTGTGTGAATTTGCAGTGTAAAATGGTTCGTTGTTGGAAAATTTGATTGCAGCGCCTCCAGCAAGTAAGATTTAAATTCTTAAAGGATAGTGAATTAAGAGTTTAAATGTAATAGTTTAACACGACGTCCATACTTAACTCATTAATTTCTCATATCTATGATCCATGTATTTTCAGAGTAGACATACAATAAAATTATAGCATGTGTCAATAAACACTGCCGTTGCTGTATATTACCGTATACTGTATCCGAGGGAATATGCACAATTCAACCTGTTGTGCCTAATTAGAACACAGGCTACTCTCCATGTAATATTTAGTTCCCATCAAGACTGAACATAAAGGGGATTTTCTACGTAAGAATTTCATAGTAATTGACATTGCACAATACACAAGCATTTGAATCCTCCTCTAAGTTGTATTCTTCTATCAAACTTTGCTTAAATACAAGCCTTGGATACAACGTTGGTTTTGATTTAGCAAGCTGTCACTCCTTATGTCTCTTCTCATTTGTCGTCATTGTACGTCATTTGTCACGACGGTGTACCATAAATAAATTTTTCTACCTCGGAAAATTATGCATTTCCTACAAATGATTCTTTCTTGTCGCGGTCAGAGAAATTACGTGTAATCTTTATCATGTTATGTTTAACCAGTGCTTTACGTTTCGCAGAGTAAGTGCAGTACATTTTCTAATAAAAATATGTAAACTAAATTTACACAGATTGTGCATTGTCGTGTAAACTAAATTTAATATGCATTGTAGTGAACAGTAGCAAAAAATTGTGCACATTGAAGAGTATTATTTCTTCTTGACTAGAAATTTTGCAAAAGACCACACAGCGAGAAAAATACATTACCCAAAATTATCCTAAATTTTACAAATCAAAATGAGTATATCATAATCCAATTGCAGACGTGAAAAGAGTAAAAAATTGTTTTCATTCACGATTGAGATTTTTGCGAGGTTTTCAGGAATTTGTGGTTTAAAGAAAATGTGCACCCTGTTTGCTAGGAACACTTTACTTTACAAATGAATAAATAGTTATAATTTTAATATATATATATATATATATATATATGAATGTAACGAACAAAAGTCACAGAAATTACACTAAATAAGAACATGGAGCATATCACATGGCAACAAGTATGTAACACATTTAATATTTTCAGTCTCATTCACTAAAACAATAAATTAACTCTTTCAGCATGCAATATCATACTTTCCGAATATATCATTCTATAGTAGTCGTAAGACAAAGATGCATTTTCGCCTTTTTATACAGTTACAACATTATCAAACGCTGATAGATTTCTCAAAGTATCTTACGAACATTTTTCGTCAATTCTCATTCCTTTTCATCAGCTTATATCAATAGAATAAACACCGTCTGCTAAACAATGTTTAGGGCTTTGAAAATATTGTTTGTCATTAAAGTTATTCCACCTAAAACATTTCACAAATTCTAATGGATAACAAATAATACATTCACATTTTAAATACTAAAATAATTGATTAAACAGATAATTACATATTAGGTTAAATAAACAATTAAAGTTTAGTTCAAAACTATCGATGGTATGAGTATGAGGTAGAATAAAAGGCAAATTAAAATCAAGGAATGATGCTACTAGTAGCATCAATGGATGATTATGCAGACGAATTGAAATAATGTACATAAATATTATATTATAAAGACACACCAGGTCAAGTTTATATTTAGAAGGCTGAAAAGCAGCAGACTTAAACCTCCTCCTATAAAAAGCATATAGTATCAGTTTCCTATAATAATCTTTCTGGGAAATAACCCTAACTGTAAAACACAAACTTGCGTCCGAATGCATAGGCTGGCATACCCACCTCTTAGGCGGGTATGCAATCTTCAAAATTATTTTCTCTTTGAAATCTTGCTTCAGCTTATTCAAACTAGCTACATGCTCATCGACAGACTTAAATGTTACTTTCGATGAGTCTAAGTCCATAAGGAGAGAAACAATTTCAGCATAATATTCACATAAGTGCGAGTAATAATTTCTGGAATCTAGCAATATTTGACATTTCCTTTGATTCTTCAGAATGGGCAGTTTCTCAATGACTTCAACACGATTCGCCAGCATCGCTATTTCTTCATTACGCACTAAAAGTCTTAACGATTTAATCTTCAATTGGAACAAGAATACGTCGTCAGGTTTTTCTTCCTCCCCATCGCTCCAGAGGACCAAGTTATCGCAATTGTACGTTAATACCGTGTCTTCCATGTTAAATAGATATGTCATTAAACACCACAGTGAAAGCTTGAGTGCTGACAGAAATGCACATAGGGTTTCTTTTGAACTGTCACAATTTACAGTCGAGCGCGGACGTTGTAAATGTATTCTAGTCGTATCACCGGATTCCTGGTAAACAACTTTCTTCGTATTCAAATTGACAGGATCTTCGTATGAAACAATCTAGACGAAGTGAGTTCTTTTTTTAAACCCGCCAAACAATAACATCCACATAAATCTTTTATTTGACTGATGTAAAGTTGCAAATAAAGTGAATAAAATTCAAGTGTCAAGGAACTAAGAGATCTCCGAAGACTCAATTACTTCATATTCAATGAGTTCCTTAATAATTTTATACATTTATCGACGCAATGGAATAAGACTTACCCTTACAACTATATTTCTTTGATCTTACAAGGATATTTATACTCATGAATCACGTCAATTTTGTCATTTATTACATCATTGTATTTGTTTAAGAATGAACAAACGCATGAGACTCATCGTTTGTTTTCACCGACCTATTTATCATTAGTATTACACAAAATATTGTTCATCTGGGTCTGCGAAATTTGATAATACCTTCCCTTTCCACAGACGTAAAATCCCATCTACATATGCGCCTAATAGAACACTATTCGGATAGATATTACACAAATTAACATTATCATTTCACTTGTGCTTACTTGAGGGAACTCTATCAAAGGGATTGAATGCGCAATATATCTTCTGTTTCCTTATATTAACCATGCCACGCCTCCAAGCAGCATTGTTTCGCCGTTGATTGCATGTACGAAATTCACCATTTCGTTGACCATAACATCCACCAAGAAAGTAATCTTGCTGACCATGGTAAGAAAGAGTAACACCATTTCCAACAACAACCAAGCTACTTTTGTCATTACTTGTGCACCTGACTCCAATTTTAATCTTGATTAGTCTCATTTAATCACCCCTCTGGGACCATCCCCTGGCTTCGCCACTGATAAGGAATCATCAGACGGCCATTCTTGGTTTTCCAGGTTCCGAACAAATAGTCTGAGCAAACCCTGGTGTGGCCTGGTGGGAATCCCAAAGTCTGTCCGTTCCCTGGAACGATAACAAAAGTACTAGTATCTCGTTTGGGAAGGGTGGACACAAATTCTTAAATATAGAAAAGGGACCTCAAGTTCTATCTTCTCAAAAATTACTTCCCCTGTTTTAATCCACACGGAAATCAATTGACATTAGAATTGCTCAACCTAGGTAGATGTCAAAGCCACTGTTTTTAAGAAACGTGCGTTTTAATTCGATACTGTTTATTCTTAAGAGTAAGATAAAATTCTGTCGATTTATGTAAGACATCCGTTATGTGTTTATATTGTTGTTTCGTGGAATATATAATTTCAATTCATATATTTTATCTTTTATTTATTCAAAGAGTTTTCAATCAAAAAATATCACATCACATCTACCATCTAGGTACAAAAGTACTTGTATATGGATCGTCATCATGCGTATATAAACGATGTACTAATGTGTATATAAAATTACTATGACATAGTAAACACCTTTCACTATGTCATAGTAACTTTCACCCGAACTCTTGTCCCTACAAGAGTTCCGCTTGCTTTTTTCGTGCCTTTTGCAAGCAACCTCGACATTTATGAGACCCTGGATAGTACCAAGATTTCAAGAATTCCAACTTTATACTTCTATTACTCGTAATTTTCCCTCACATAGCAGCCATAAAAAAAACTGCAACAAGTAAGGGGAACAGAAAACTTCAGGAGGTTAGTTCAGTTCTTATTTTCAATAGGAATCTTAAAATGTTTTCCCCTTAGAATGTTAGGCCTCAAACCATTGTTCACGATACGAATAAAATTCTGTATTTCATCTCTCATAATTTCAACTTTTGCCTTATTCTTTCTAGTTTCTCACATACTATTTGAACGATGCTTTTTTTATTTCATTTTCTATAGTAAGCCTTGGATCGCATATTGAGATAATAGCTTCTTGAAGACGAAGGATTGAAAACGGATCCAAAGTTTTAGACAGCCTTTTGGCGTCTCGAGGTACGTTATTTAAAGTTTCCATACATTTTTTTTAAGTACAGCTAATGAAAAGACGAATAATGGAAATCTATTTTATAGACAGACAATGTTCAGGACGGATATAAAATCACAGACGTACCAGGACTAACCCAGTCACGGTTGTATATATTCATTTAGAAGGGAATATATGTGGTTACTCAAATATATAAACCTTTAACTCATCATTAATTTTATAACAAAGTAAACGTGTGATAACACTTCTATCCGATAATTTCATAAACTCTGAGCTACACACCACTCTCGTAAAAAAAAGTTATTTTTCTGACAATTTTTTAAACAAACCCTTTAAGTCACTATTTACAATTACAGTAGAACAATATTTTCATCAAGTCCTCATAAATTAATTTTTAGCTACCTCTCTTAGATTTAATGCTTCACAGAGGTTTATTCTAACGCCGTCTTGAGTGGTAATGCTCCACCACTGCGCGCTACCTGACCACGAACAGGCGTATCAGCGACTTTCTAGACCAAGTGGTCTTCACGTCTTTATTCACGTGACTCCCCAGTTTGCCTCACGACGCTGGGTGGACGCCGAAAAGTGAGACTCCAATCGGGGATTGAAACTCGGGACCACGCGGACATGAGTCCAACGCTCTAACCACTATACTATGGAGCCCCTTTAGTAATATATCTACTCTTCAAAAACCACCTCCTGAGGGTAAAAAAGGAACTCATGGGTATGATACCATGAACTCATGGCATTAACATGATTTCGAAAGAAATAAGAACTAAGTTAACGTCACAATGGCCAGCTCTATCATTTGCGTACAGATCACCTAAGACTCATAAAAAGGACACTCTACAAAGATAAATTATAAACAGCCTGCATATAAATCGTTCAATAGTTATTGCGTTGGCTTCATACAAATTAGTGCGACATATTAAATAAATAGTGAATATTTTTGCTAAATGAAAAAGTATGAAAATATATCCCAATACTTCTTAGTTGTCATAAAAATGTCTCAATCTAATCTAATCCACTGGATTTAGCGGCCAAAGTTGAAGATTGATTAACATATTAAAGCAAATTATGAAAACTCTAAAACTTTGCCTATATATACAAATCATTTTCGTTCCAAAGATATTTAAACCAATAGTAGCTTTTCTTAAGGGCAACCAATTGTGAGTATTTCTAGTTAATGCTGTAATAGGTATAAGTGAAACGCAAGTCATTCACATAGAAAATGCGATGGAACCACATAGTATAAATACACTGATTATATGTTAATGCATTATCAGGAAGATGCACAAATGGAAAATTTTATGGAAATTAATCTTAAGTACACGTTGGAAAGTAATTATAGAACACAAATCTTGATAGCCTTATGGCACAACCTGATGCTTTTACCTGCTAACACAGAGTATCTGCTGTTGCATGGAAATGTATTGTAAGTACAATAGAAGTATTTAAGTACATCGCTTCTACAAAAATCACATTTGTGTGTTTCGTAGTTATGCAGATAACAGACTTTTCAGTTGTATTAAATGTACCATCATAAATGATATATTAGAAATTCTTAGGCATTGAACAATTGCTCCTAAAAGTGTAGTCAACCAACCACGACAATTTCATAAACAAATCGGCAATAACTCTTCCAAGGAAGTTCGAATAACCTGTAAACTATGCCCCACTTCAAGACCTCTACCTCTTCATCCAGTACTAGGCTACTGACGATTGCATTGGCAAGATCTATACTCAACTGTCTTCCCTGGAAATCAATTAAATAGTCCAGGCTATTCGTTATTCTTCCAGAGATTGCCAGAGGTCTCTAACAAAAACTGACAAATCTTGAACTAGTGTTCATAAATTATCCACTCTATTATATTGATATAAACTGCAATTCTAATTTGTAATTAAATTATCTGTTTTAGGAAGATAATTTATTTAAATTTTATACATAGTTAATGTAATTTAGTATAGTACTAAAATATTCGTGTTCTTCTTCTTTATTAGTGGTCAGAGGTGTAAATTCGTTAACACTACTTCTTGCTAGTGTCGTTGAAGAAGATTTTTGCTTTTCTAATAATCATCTGACTTAACATTTTTTAAACTTTTGTCTTTATCATTATGAGACATGAAATTAAAATATCGCATAACTGTATCCTACAGTTCTCTGTATCCTCTATTCTTGTGTTCAAATCTGCGGTAGCACGTTTATCGTAGTCGGTCTGTGTTTACTGGTAGAAATTCCTGCTATACATCATTCGTTTATGAACTGTGGAACAAATATCAAGGAAAAATCTTTGGTTTATTTAAAGCAAAATTAAGCAGTTTTTTCTTTTTTAATAAAATATATTTTATTTTAAATTATCTATAATTTTAAGGTACAACATTCTTTTAACTTATAAATCACAGGAACTCAGCTTGGATTATTATAAATATATATATAACACATTATACTTGCACTCACATGTTCTGACAGTACCCATTCCTTCACTTTGATGTTTCATACTGCACGTAGCCAAAAATAACCAACACTCTACTAAAAGTGAAGACACATGACAGAAGAGGTAAACTGGGTGTTACAGGTACTTTACGCATAAGATTGGACATCATAGTCTTTTTCTTCTGGAGTACAGGTGCTGCTAACATTGTTGTGGAAATTTAATACTCCCACTCTTCAAATGCCTGGTATGTGCTGGAATCTAATTCCAGACAATGGTCTAGGATGAGAACTCCAGTTAGTAATATCTGAAAAATAAATTATTATTATTATTAAAATTTCATTTGTGAAATAAATGACAAAATATATGTGAAACGGAGTATTCTGTGTATACAAAGCATAACTGTAGTGGAATTAATCGGTAATTATATTGGTAAATAATGGTCCGTTTCTTTAAAAAGTGTCCTTACGCTACCACCTGTAATTTGAAGAGGAGTGCTTGTGATTACCTGTCACAAATAGGGGCAGTGAGTTTTTCTGAATTTTTAGGAGGTATAACAAAACATTTGAATGTGAAATTACATAACTAACAAGATATCCTCTTCGCCGTGGCTCAGCCGGTAGCGCGTCTGACTACGAATCGGGCGGCTCGGGTTCAAATCCTGGACAGGACACTGGAGAATTTTCTCGGCGTGTTCCCATACCTGACGCTCTGAGGCGAACTCAGCCTCCTATTAAAATTGAGTGTCAGAGTGTCCTTGGTATTCCTGGGCACCTTAGAAGGTAAAGGCGGTCGAGCATGGGACTCATAACCCCACCTCGGTTCGTGCCGCAGATCGAGAATAGGTAGAGCACTACATCCACATCCTCCATGCGCCGTCCACGGCGCGTGCAAATCGCACAGGCTTTACCTTTTTTTACAGCATCTTAATAAAATGTATAAGAAATGAAGACCGATAGTGCAGAGTATGCAGAAGCACAATAAATGTAGGGATGTTAGAAAGTCACACTTTTGAGAAAAATTATTAACAGGAAATACCAATTAATTGTAGATTCATGTACCGTAGGAGGCATGTGCTTTATTTCCTTGATTTATATAAGTTAGTTCAAAAGAAAATCCAAAATGTTTACCTAAATTAGCAGAACCCTTTTACTAGTATTTCGAAGATACAGTGATAAAAGATGACAAGAGAATTACAAACAAATTTTAACGGAGAAATTTGACTGAAATATTTACGAAGTCTTAATTTACAAAATGTTAACTTTTAGAACTAGAAATTATATTTTTTTTTTCAACCACATTAATTTAAACAAGAATGAAACGGTAATATTGCATTTTAGTTTTCCAATATTTCACAATAATCGAGAAAATGCGAAAAGAGACGGACACTGATAATTAATAAAAATGTCTTCTTGTTGTCATATGGACAGAAGATGACAATTTATACGGGAATGACGTATATTTTCTGTTCAATATTCATATTCTCTCTATACCTGTTACTGCACAGCAATATTCATATATACCTGTGTAACAAGAACTCCTACACGTTAACATATTATCACCAAATATTTTGTACTATGCACAACGAATAAATGCTTTTGTACTAAACATTACCTTGTTAAGTTGACCCAGCGAAGCTCCGTGGAATCGGTTCTTATGTCACTTGCGACACCTAATATCTCCCTATAGCGGTGATAGCTATAGATAGGGAGTGTAGAATTTCTTAAATAAATGTGTTTAAATTTCATGAGTGAAAATATTTTTAAAAATCGTGAGTACAAGGGTAAATTTCTTGTGTAACTAAAAGTGATGTATAATTGTTTAAAATAACATTTTAAAACTTTATACGTAGACATAACCTTGCACTAACGCACCCTGCTAAAAGCCTAGATGAAGTGCATTTCTCTGGAAGTAACAATCATCTGGTAATATTACTAATTATAAATGTATAATATATATCCATAACATCTTTCATAGCAAATACCAACTAACGCACACAATGAATGCCCTGGTGGTTGTTTAATTCGCATTTTCCCCGTTAGATGGTACATCATGTACGTAAATTTGGTGCCATCTATAAAGGATTTAATGTACTACATTCTCCGTGCTACGCGAGTTCAGTGATACATTTTTGAAGACGATTTTTTATTATTATTATTTAGGTAATATTATTTTCGTGAATGAATGAATAACAATGTTATTTTCTTGACTTGAGCTCAGAACTTGGGAATGAAAGCAAAATGTCCAAATCTCGCGAATATTTCGTTAGTTGTAAAGCACATTTTTACAAAATGTTAAGAACCATCTATTCAAGTAATTCTATGTGATCTATTGGGTGTTTAACATTTTCGTGAATTCGCGAGACACAAAATTATTACAAGTACAGATTATAAACTGAA
>JAGDQP010049571.1:2076-14463 GCA_022664845.1 Lepisma saccharinum | reverse complement strand
ATGAATCTCTTAGTATATTAGCGAAAGGTAAGATTTTCTCTAAAATAGATTTTGACCCAGTAGAATGAACAAATGCAGATGAATCTCTTAGTATATTAGCGAAAGGTAAGATTTTCTCTAAGATTGATCTGAGACGAAGTTTTTTTCAGTTGACTTTAGATCCTTCATGTGTAAAATTTATAAGGTTTGTCCTGGATGACAAAGTATACTAATATAGAAAATTGCCGATGGGAGTATCTGTTGGTATGTATGCCCTAGTTCGTGCTGTATAAAAAATGCTAGGTGACCTAATAGAACAAGGAGTTGAATTCTATGCAGATGGTGTAGTTATCTATTCAGAAAATATAACCAAACCAAACAATTGTTGGTTAAAGAACTTAGTCGTCTTAGGGATCATGGTGCTACCATAGCCGTAAATAAATGTTTCAGAAAGAGGTTCCTTATCTAGGTTTTATGATAAGTAATGGTCATAAAAGAATTTCTGAGGATAGAGTAAATGCTATTAGGAATATGCCAGCTCCTAAAGAATAGGAGGGGAGTTTTGAAACTGTTAGAATTTATGAAATTATTATTCCAAAACAATCCCAAATTACTCGGAATTAATTGAGCCGATTTCAAAACTCAGATCTTCCGGACAGAAATTTATTTGGGGGCCATTACAAAGAGACTCTTTTAATAGAGTAAAACAAACCTTTATTGAAAATTCAGTAATTGCCTTAGCTAACTTTTCGAAGAGATTATTCCTCAGTGCAGTTATTTCGACAAAGTTTGGCTGCAACACTAGAACAGGAGGATGAGAGAGGTATACTCAGACCTGTTAGCTTTCATAGTAGTGCCTTAACAGAAGCAGATAAAGGTAGAACCATCTACGATTTAGAGGTAATTGCTTTAGATAACAGTATGGTAAAATTCTCATTATATTTACATAATGAGTTTACTATAAAAACCGACAACCTCGCGTTACTTTATAACTTGAGGAACCCCAAGAAAATTTCAAGGTATGCCAATATCATACACCGAATATTGGATTTAAGGTTCTCTGTAGAACACTTACCTTCCTCTAGGAATATACCTGCTGATTTTATTAGTAGGATGGGAGATCAGAATCTCTGAAATTTTGGAGGAACCTATCGGTTACGATCTCTATTGTAAGAAAGTAAATATAGCCGATCTGAGTGATAGTCCTTTGATTTTCAAAGACTTATAGTAATATCAAAGGAATGAATCAGACACCAAGGAATTTTATATAAGGATAGAAAATACACCTAACAAAGAAATTAATGAGCTTAAGCTTATTAATGGTGTCTTATATAAAAAGACGAAATGAAAAATGAATCCCTTGAAAATCTTCATTCTAGAAATATGAAAACATATGACAATAGATTGATTTCATAAGGGGCAAGTAGTTGGAAGTCACATAGGGTATCATAAGACTTTAAGTAAATTTTTTCGATATTTTGCTTGGGAAAAAGTCCATGATCAGGTTAGGGATTTCGTTAACAATGCCATGATTGCCAGGTTTCTAAACCTAATTTCAAACGTAAAGAAGGACAGTTAAGTAGTAAATATGAGGATACTATACATGGGGCAATATACACAGACGTCCTAGGACCCATAACTAGGTCAAAAGGGTATAATCAAGTCTTAGTGTGTGTAGATACTGCGTCTAGGTATGTCCATGCTTATCCCTTACGTATTGCAAATAGCAAATAAATTATAAGATGTCTCAAGCATTTGTTTACAAAATTTGGCTATGTGTTCAGTATAATTAGTGACAGAGGTCAATATTTCACATCCAAACTCTTTATGATT
Organism: Lepisma saccharinum; assembly: GCA_022664845.1. NCBI lineage: Eukaryota > Metazoa > Arthropoda > Insecta > Zygentoma > Lepismatidae > Lepisma > Lepisma saccharinum. The sequence continues at coordinate 12,651 of JAGDQP010049571.1, read as the reverse complement.
GTTTTAATAAATGGCATAAAGCATTTCAAGATCTCTCGGTACTTCCCAAGTTCAAATCTTTCGGGAAAGTACATTGCAACAATAAAAAAATTGCCTTAGGTCTTACTTTAAAGACATGCAAGAGAAATGGATTGACGGTCTAGACAACATAATTTATAGCATAGGCATAAGTGAAAAGCTTTCTTCGAAAGCATACCCATTCACTTTATATACAGGGAGGCCCTGTATTTTCCTATTGAACCTCTATACTTTTCGGTGGAGAATAAATCATACGGATATCAGCCCCTTATTTATAAAAGGGAGTGGGAAAATTCGATAAAAGGAATGGGAACAAGGTGGAAAGTTAGAAACAAGATTATACAGCAAAGACGAAGTCCTGTGGCATTTGAAATTGGACAGTTAGTACTAGTTAAGTCCCAAATAATGCCCTCATCAACAAATAAGGTTAATAATTCATTAAGTGTTAAATTCATAGATCTGAAAGAAATAAGTAGATTTCTGATCCCAGTAGTACTTTTGGATCTTGTTGATGGTAAGGAAACTAGTTCTCATGTTTCTTTATTAAATGAATAACATTCAGCTGAAAATAGAGAAAAGAAAGATGAATATACTAACCAAGATAATTCACAAGATAATTAAATGCAGAAAGATGTATGTAACATCGGTTCTTTACGAAAGTTATCTTTCGCTGTTGTTTGATTATTGAATTTGTACAGAGTTCTGTGATTAATGGTTAAATCAGAGAGTGTGATAGAAGACCTTCTATTATTGTGAGTGTAATGTATGTTTATATGTGTTTCTAATAATATGCAGAAAATAGTGTTTTTTGTCAAACTTCCTATTGTTTTGAAATTTTGAGAGGAAAGGAGATATATTTAAAATGTTCATTTATGGTCAGATATGAGGAAGTATAAAAATGGCGGATGATTATGCTTTTCTTATGAATATTTGTCAACCGGTTAGGATTTTTATGTCTTCAAGTACCCTGAGAGAAAAATTGCTGAATTTTAGTCTACATAATCCGGAGAGGCGAAATTTAGCAAAATTCTGCATCACACACAATATTTTCTTTACCAGGCTACGTGCAGGTTTGTTGCTCAGCCATGACCAATCTGTAGTCTGTTCAGCCGCTAATAGACGGAAAATCATGTCTACCCCTCGTTAGCACTTGCAGGATACAGAAGATCCTTATAATGCAATTTCAAATAGTTTTGTACGGATACTACATAGTCCTACTCCTGTGTACGATCCCACAGACTAAAAATGCGTAAACGGATTTTCCTTCTGCGTAGTAAGAACTAACTGTAGACGGGTTGGTGATGGCGCGTAGTTGCTGAGAAGCAATTAATGTCTAATTAAGACATTTGAAGGTAAGTTTGTTTGTTTGTTTTGTATACATTTGAATTCTGCAAAACTTTTCCTATTTATTTTTACAACGATCTGTGTCATGTGCTATGGTGCATGTGCTAATTCAATATGGTGTGGAATTGGTTAAAGAAAATTTGGGGTGGATTTTCTAGATCACCACACAGACAATCCGGAGCACAACCTAGAAATTCTAGATCACGATGTGTAGTACAGTCAGAATAATCTAGATCACCGTACAGACAATCAAGTGCATAACCCAGAAATCCTAGAAAAGGGTTTATAGAAGTCGAAGGCGTGGTCTAGGAAATGTACAGCAATATCCAGAAAATACGGAACAACTGCTAGAAATTCTAGAATAACGTTCAAAATGTCCAAGGTGTAGTGCAGAAAATTTAGACCACCGTCAAGAAAGCCAGGAGTACTGACAAGAAATTCTAGACCGAAGCATAAAAAATCAAAGGTACAGTCTAGAAAATCTAGATCCCCATCAAGGAAACAAGGATAATGACATAGAAGATCTAGACAACAGCTAAAGAAATCAAAGTTTAAACCTAGAAAATCTAGATTACTGTCAAGAAAACCAAGAGTATAGCCAAGAAATTCTAGACCACCGACCACGGAAATCAAAGGTCTGACCTAGAAAATCTAGACCACCGTCATGAGAATCTAGAATCCCACCCTGTCAGTTCTGTACCAAACATACATACAGGTACGCCTGCGCTATCCTTGCTAATTTGGTTCTGTTCCTTCCAACACAGTACAGAAAATCTTGAGCCACAACACAGAATGCTGTCCTCCTGCCGTGGCATGTGCAGCGCCAGGAAAGCCGCCTGTAACCGGAATCTACGTTTTTTCCTTCTAAATGCAGCCAATTTTTCTCTCAGTGTAGAGGTTCATAAAGTTATGGTAATCATATGATATCTGGTGAAAGATGACTATTGTATTAACTTTTATTGGCAATTTCTCTGTGTTCTGATTAGAGAATGAGAACGAGACTTTCAAGTAGGAGTGGTTTAGTTTAGATTCTAATTTTGCCTTGAATTTGGGAAAAATGTTTGACGAGGTGAGGACTATGTCTGACTTTTCCTTGGAATGTATATTTAACAAAGTATAAGGTACACAAATAATGACGAATTTTTGTAGAACGGACAGTGTAATTATTATTATTCGTAAAAAAGAGAAAAGGTCTTGTTAAATTCAGTGAAACAAAAATGTATGAAATGGTCATTTTCTGTCATACCAGAAACCTTTTTGTGTTTGAGTGAAAATTGTGATGCCTTCCTTAATGGTTAAGTTATTAATGAATTTTGTATCTAAATCTTGTGGAACATATAAATTGAATAAAATTTATGAAAGAGAAAAATGAGTATTTAACCATTTGTACTCTGGAAATATTGTGGAGAAATAAGTTCTTACCAACGAATGGTTGAGGATATCATATTAATATCCGTTTTGGGTATACCTGCCTTTTTGTATCCTTTTATTGAGAAAAATGTGTGAGGAAGAGACGGAGAATCAGGTCAAACAGGTAACAGTTTGTGTTTTTTTTTATTTTCACATTATTCAAACAAGAGTTTTCTATTGATTTTTGGAAGGATATAATTATCCGAAATTACATAGGGGAAGGTTATCCCAGAAGGTGTGCCATTATAACTAATTATTTTCATTTGATAAGAATAAGTATTTTCTCCTTCCTATAAGAATTTTTTAGGATTTTCTTAAGGAGTGCATTTTTCATTTTGTTATTTTCTTCTGTGACATAATTCTTAAAAGAAAAAATAAATAAAATCTTTAATATTTCTAAAAAAGAATTCATCTATTCTCATTGAATTTTATATAGAGTAGTATAATAAGAAATTAGGATTTCGAATTATAGGTATTTTATAGTTGGAAAAGTGAAGTGCACAAGGAGATCCAAGGAAGAGAAAGAGTGGGTATTCTCTAATATTTTCAAAATGGGCAATACCCATGAAATATATGTATTCTGAACCTCTTCAAGACGAAGTATTTTTATCTAAAGATTAATTATGATCAGCCTTATATTTTAATTAAGTCTTTTTATGGAAATTTCTATGATTTTTCACTAACTTTTCATAAAGTAGAATTTCTGTTGTGGTTAGGTAAGTATGAAATCATTGGATCACTACAAACGTTTTTTTTGCCTGTAACTGTTGTTTAAACTCCCTGAGAGATAAGCAACCCAAATGGCACGAAATAGTGCTCACTTTGAAGGACAATATCACAAAAAATTATCATTTTTAAGGTGTCAAATATAATTTATTAAGGAATGATATAAAGTAAGTAGTTTTGAAAAAAAAACATTATAATGTGAAAAATAATTACTACGGAACTGAAGCTTGGACACTATGAAAGAGTGGATTAGAAATGGAAACCTTCCAAATGTGAACATGGAGAACGATGGAGAAAATCAACTGGATACACAAAATAAGTAACGAGGGAGTATTGAAGAGATTAAATGAGAGACGACTTTATGGTTGAATATAATATCACGTTGAGCCGTGATAAGTACAGGGCGGATCGATATGCACGCAAAATAGTTAAAATATGAACACAAATATTCTGTAAAAGTGGCAAAAATATGTTCTTAAACATGCACTAAAAAAGATAAGTAAATATTACAAAAAAAAACGTAAAGAGGATGTAAACTACTCATTTTTCTGCAGACTATACCCAATTTTGGTATTTTCACTAAGTGTGCGAATTAACTTTTTAGCCAGGGAGGGATAAAATATAACGCACGAATTTCAACAGGCACCCTATATATATATAGGGTGGTTCTCGAAATCTGTAACAGGGTCAGGCCATATCTCAGCTCCTACTGCACAGAAATGTTTGAAACGAAGAAAGTTAATACCAAAGTGCATGTGCGGAATCACGTGGTGATGCTTCTGAAATTAGGGGCGTCTCGGGAATACCTCTACGGGGAGGGGGAAACTTCAAAATTTTAAATGGCACCAGGGGTTGATTTTGCTCCCATTGAAACAAGAGCTAAATTTTGAACAACTTTTAGAGGAACCAGTTTCCCATAGCTCATACAATTTGGCAGCTAGAACACATAATTGATAATCAATATTAATATGTTGTAGAAGGTTTTCTTGGCCTTTTGGATGCTGTAACTCAAAGAAAATAGTAAATAAATATTCCAAAGTAAAGTGAAATACTAAATGGGAATGGGATATGCGGAATCAAACGGTGAAATTTTCTAAAACAGGGGTGTCGCGCGAATACTGTTGCGGGGAGAGAAATTAAAAAAAAAACAGTCACTGATTTTGCTTTCTTTGAAACAAACACGAAATTTTGAACAACTTTCAGATGAAACATTTTTAAATATCGTCAGTTACAAGAGCTGCTTGATAAGTTAACTGTTGACCTACTAATAAAGTCTTAAACAATATTAAAAATGTTTCATCTGAAAATTGTTCAAAATTTCGTGTTTGTTTCAAAGAAAGCAAAATCAACCATTGTTTCTACTTAAAATTTTGAAATTTCCTGCCGTAGAGGTATTCTCGATACGCCACTGGTTTCAAAAGCGTCACCACGTGATTCCGTATACATGCATTTTGGTATTGACATTTTTTGATTCAAAGATTTCTGTGGACTAGGAGCTGCGTTATGACCGTGTAACAGAGTTCGAGAACCACCCTGTATTTTCATGGAAGTGACAAGGATATATGAACTTATACAAGCAGCTAAGAAGCCTATTTGGAAGCCATTTCTTTTCCGATGTTTACGAAGTACATTAATGTGAATGATTTAGTAACCCCCTATTGGAAAATGGTCTGTATGTCTTAGACTTCATAAACATCACAAAAGAAATTGCTACTAAATAGGCTTCTTAGCTGCTAATAAAAAAATAATAAACCCTTGTCACTTTCATGAAAATAGTTTCAGTTTTTGCCAAATAAAGATGTTCCGATTTTCTATCTGATCTTGATCGAAACATTTTCTAGGGGGGAGATATTTATCCCTGCCAGGGATAAAAAAATAAATTTGTCAGGGTGGCAAACTTATTTGTCACCGGGGGAAATCCCGGCATCCCCCTCGCTTATTCGCACACTGTTTTCACTATCAACTTTCTTTCCCTGGGTAAGGATATTTTTGTACGCAGAGAAAGTACTAGCATTTTAAAAAGTTGTATGCATTTTAATTTTAGGAATTTTATTGCATTCTTTCCTAGCTCAACAGGTTTCAACCCTGTTGAAGTTCTAAAAATCTAAAGAGACCTCTTCTTTCGAGGCTTCGTGATTCTAGGGTATTTCTATTTCATTCATTGTTGTGCTCACAAGTGCAAACAAGTATACTAAATGAAATCAACGCAAAAAGTTTGATTGTCGATTGATTCTTACTTATTGCAATAGCGTACGCAGAATTACAATTAAGGGGATCAAACAACTTTCTGTTTGAAATAATAATAAAAATAATTTAGTTAAGGTAAACGTATCCCCTGTGCAATGCGTACTCGGCGTGAACAGCACGGGGATGTGGAGGTAGCACTCCACATATTCTAGATTTAAAGACCAGTAGTGAGGTGGGGTGACCGTCTTTACTTCCCAGGGCCCCAGGCGTACCAAGGGCATATGTAAGTATTACTGAGCGGCCGTAGATCAGCGGTTGAACATTGGCTTAACATTCAGGAGGTCCTGGGATCGATCCCAGCAGTCGACCATCCCCACTGCGGTTTATACGGGGTTTTTCATCAGTCACACCAGGCAAATTAGATCCTGGCCATCCCTGCAAAACTTCACTTACACCATTCCAATTTTGATTTTACATCTCCAAACTGAAAATCCTGCCGGAATCCCTGGTTCAAACGCAAGGAAATAATTAAATATTCTGCTTTGGCTCCTGGTTACTGAGTATAAATTGGGTCAGGCCGTGTCCGTAACCTATCCCCAGGACCCGGTGACGCGGTCCAAAACTTTACCCGAATGACCCGATTGATCCGGTGACCCGTTTCAGCTCTGCTACGTAGGGAAGCGAGATGCTGCAGGTATCCGATTTGGTGACAGAATTTTGTATATTCCAAAAATGAATGACTGAAGTTCTTAAAGGTTTTCTTTTCTCAGAGGCACCAGACAATTCCGGGATGGTACCTACGAACTAGACCCTGGCCGACTAGCTTCTAAAATACTCTCCCTACCCTATTCCCACCTGAGCGTGAGATGCAAAAAAGCCATAAATAAATTCAAAATTCTATTCCAGACATGAGAACAGCGCTGTCAATTTGGTGCAATGATCAATATTTTTGTCGTTTAAAATGCCTAATTTATATGATTTAATATACAAATTTCTTGCCTAATGTGTTTAATTGTAGCGCGCGATTTACTCAGGTAAGGTGAAGAATCTGGGAAGGAATTAATCCTGGCCTTAAGAAAGGTACAATTCCATCATCTGGTGAGACAATGCACAACCTTGGGAAGCATCAGTGAGGATGGTCGACTTGAGCACAGTCCGTGCTCACTCAACCTCCGCGTTGTTGCTTAGTTGTTAGAGATCTCTACGTACATAACTCAGTGGCGGCTCGTGGTCAAAATCGTAAGTGAAGTGCATCCAAATCATTAATGTACCCACTCTCTATTCATCCCGAATTTCCTGGACTGACTGGTTTACCCGTAATGCCGCTTATCATATTAAATGTTGATGAATATTTGTAGAGAAATTAACTGCTAAAAGTTGGGACCCACTATAAATATATAAATATAGTTGAAGATATGACAAATTTCGCCGACGACTGAGCTTGGGAACAACAAACATGCCCATGTTAGTATACGCCCAAGAAATATGAAGTACTTTGGTAAATTGCATTTACAAGGAGTCATTCGGCAGTGTCAAAGCTAATTTTGTAGAAGAATTTGCCACTTGTAGAACAGAGAATAAAGTACTAGACTGCCATAGTGTAGTTATACAGTATATTTATTGTTTATTTGCATAAAGGTCATTAACTGAGAAGAGTACTAAATAACTGCCTAACTTAAAATTTTCAAATCGAACATTCCAGCTTTTAAATGTGAAGCAGGAAGAACGGAATAAACTAAAACACCAGTTGCATGAACTACCGCAGCGTAGGAATTTAAACTGAGACTTTGTCCTCCTTTTCAGAGTACTATACTCATCGACGTAACGTTGTATTATTATAATTTATGGTTTGATACGCACATTTCCAGTACCGATATTAGACGGATTCAAATGAATGTACAGTGCATTAGTGACGAGGACCGAACAGCCGTAACTCAGTTTGTAGAGCGTCGATTAAGCAATCGAAAGGTCTTGGGATTGTTCCCAGCGACCGCCATCCTGATTGATGTTTTTCGTAAGCCACACTAAGCAAATGCCGGGATGGTAGTCTACTTCCAAACTTTGGATGGTGGCTACTGAACGAAAATTGCCTAAATGCCATGCAAAGACAAAATCAGTGATGAAAATTATATCCCGTGGAAATGCAAATGGAAAGAATAACTAAGCTTATATTCTAGGTCTTGTAAATGCGGAAAAGTGATAGCTTTCTCAACCCAAAAAATATTTGCATAAAGACACAACCATCACTGAAGGACCTTTATGCATGCTGAGTGCTGAAAGTTTAATATTACTATTAAAGGAAGGCAATGGATAGAGAGAGAAAATACGAATGAAATTAGATGATGGCCTGTTTAAAATATTCTTTTTGACATTTTCAGTTTTCAGGTTCCCCTAAATTCAACTTATTTTCTGCTTCAAAATTTATTATTCGAACAATACATACACTAATTTTTAAGAGGCAGTGCACAATTTTAGAGTAATGTTTGAAGTTTAGTTTAATTTACATTTAAATTACTGGTATCTAAGGTCTAAGCTCGTCATACGTCTGAAGAATGGCGTCCCTTGGCGAACATTTTATTACACCTAAAGCGAGAGCCGAGCTGGCGTTCCTAAGTTGCTACCCATTGGGAAACACCTACTTTCGAACCCACCAATAGGCCATCTTGGCTGATGTTTTCCAGTTTCCGCGTTGTCGCACCAGCTTGATGCTGGGACAGTTCCTATCTTCCTTCCTTTCTTCTACCTTCTCCATCCTGGCCTAATGTAGAAAAAAAAACATGACTAAAATTCATGGCTATAAATAAAATTCAATTCAAATACGTAACGAGATTGATACTGACTTTCAGGTAGATTTGAAATCTTTAAACGAATAAAAAATCCCGTGCCTCTAGAATATTTATTCTTGCTAATAAACGTTCAAGGCAATTAGAGCGTGACCTGTTCAATTAAATTAATTAGATTTTTCCTTAAGATACAGAGACTATTATATTAGGCCTAATGTGTCAAAATCACACAAAATTACTCTGCTGCTGAAATCAGGAACTCACAAAACAATATTTATTAAGAGAAGTTATAAATGAGCTTACAAACTTATAAAGACATTCTATTATATATATAATTTATATTTCAATATTTATCAGCAATCCAGCATTGACGTCTTAAGTGTGTAATCACTCAGCGAGCTCAACTTCAGACGAAAATGAGAAGAACAGAACGTCTAAGGTCTCTATTCTAGATGATATCCAGGAATTGATGAAGAAAATATGAAAATATCTGAGAGAACGCATGGATGTTAAAAAGGTTTATTGAACTTGTGCTGGTTCCTTATCAATGATCTGTGGTGAAAGATCACTAGGCGACGTGGACTGGGCATGTATAAATAAGGGCGATAAAAAATGAACGTAGCGGATGACATATTTTAAATCTATATATTCGGACTAAAAATGCAATTAATATTTACACATATGGATAAAGTTTGACGAATACCCCTTTAGTTCCAACCATGACCATCTTCGTAATTCTGCAAATCCATTCCACCACGCCTTACAAATCAGTGAAATATCTAATATATCGAGTAACTGAAATATTCTACTTCTACCCAGAGTAAATTTTAAGTAAGGTTAGTATTTTATAAAAATCAACCATTAATATAGCAATATATTGAGACTGGATTCTATAGCTTAGTCAAGGAGCTCATACATAACAGAAGTAAAAGACTTCAAATTAATTCGTTGTATCTAGCATTGTGCGCCTGAATTAACTCACTTGGCACTACGTCTGTTAGCTCTGACATACATACTTATTCAAGGATATTTGCCTATAAAAAGGCCATGTCAAAATCGTCATTCTCTTTCACTATACATACATGAACAAAAGACGAACAATTGTACAGGTACACATGGTGCTGATACAACGGGGACAAATTTACTTTACTTGCACACTGAACAGCCAAAACCCGGAAGAGAAGTAACTTCGTTGAAAGCAGATTGCAGGTTCTCTTCCGCTATCCTCAACGCTATCTCGCACTGGCCAGTATAGCCTGCAGCATCTAGGTTGTCATGGCAACCAGAAGTTCACCGTCCCGTCAACGGAAAGATTTTCACCGCAGCAAAATTGTCCCCGCCATAGAAAGCACTTATAGCTAGATTTTTTTTCGAAGGTATATAAAAGTAACGTTTTCAGCTTAGTAAGAATACGGTGCCTTCTACCGCTAGAATATTTACTTATGCTGCATACAAAATTGGAAACAGTTTATTTTGGTTTTCTACTGGAATTTTGTTACGCTACTTTATTTTCTTTCAGAAACAATTTTTGTTTATTTAGTCAATGAAAGAACAAAATAATAGGTGAAGTACAGCTTCACTAACTTCACCTGAAAAACCGCCACTGACATAACTACACCACTCCTGCTGACTGCCTCCGATTGCCGTCCTTTTCGCACAAAGATTATTTAGAATTATTCATCCTACCTTTAACTGTTTCCAAACAACTGATTGATATATAAGTACAGTACATGTAAGATTAGAAGAGTCGTGAGAGACTGTTCACATCTTAGAAAATTCAACATCGAGCAGCTACAGCTGAATTAGTAGAGGGTTGGCTTCGCATTCGGAAGTCCCGGATTCAAATCCGGAGGTAGACGATCCTGACTAGCGCTTTTCCAAGGTGTTATTTCAGTAAGACCAGGCAGATGCCGGGATAATAGCTTCAAACCTAGGCTCTGGCCGACTCTACCGCTATTCCAATTCTCTCTCCTATACCGGCCTGAGCCAAAGGCGCAGAAAGGTTATTAAGCCAAATCTTCCTCGCATAGTCACCTGTTTGCCAATAAATTTTGGTCTTCGTATTTTTTTTATTAATAAGTAAAATTAACACACAACCACTAACCCA
>JAGDQP010049570.1:1143-14463 GCA_022664845.1 Lepisma saccharinum | reverse complement strand
GGCTATGGGCTTGAGTCACTGGATCACAGGGATATGTTACCTTGTGTTTTTCTTTTCTGTATCTACATTTCACGTCAAGTATTCAGATTTTCCGCACCCCAATCCGGGACATCGAATCGGAAAGTCATATTGGGTATCCTGAAACAAAGTACTTTCAGGAACCCGAATTTACTGTAAGTTACTTTACTTTTAAAAAAGTAATATATAATTTCCATACAAACTATTAAGCAGGCCCTACCATCTTGGTGCTAGAGTATAATTAACAATGATTTTAGCGCAAAACATTGTAATTTTTAATAAAATCATTCCCTCCTTTCATTCATTTAGATTTTCTGGGAATATTTTGTGAAATCCGGGATAAATCAGACTTCCGGCTGAACCTTGAAAGACGATACAAAGTGTTAAATTTCGTGACTGTTCAGGAAAATATGGAACGCTTCGTCACGTTAATTTCGCAAAGTACGTAAATAGATTGAATTCAACTTTAATGTATAAAAACATTTAAGAAGCAAAATATTATGTAATATATATCACAAAAAAAAATCTGTCTCCTGGGCAGGGTTCGAACAACCGCAACTAAAACATAAAGTGCTTCAGAAAAACACGCCCTAAAGAATTACGACACGAAAACAACAAGAAACAGAGCCCTCATCAAGTCCTCATATAGGAATGTGAATTGCACCAAGCGCTGACGTTAATTTTAATAATTTATTTAATTAAAATATGGTTTTTGATGATAAAACTTATTGAAATGTAGTGTGCGAAAGTATATATTCATTCTATTATCATGTAATTGTATGTTTTACTTTCTTTCCCTTTTTCTTTCTCTTTTCAAACTTCTGAGTAACATCACTATCGTACTGTTAAATAATTAATCACAGAAATTCGGATAATTAAAGTTAACGGGAGCTTAAACAGACCGTTAGCGTTAACCGATGTTGGAGAAACAGTCATTTCTCTTAATCAGACGTTAAATGTGCTTAACGAATTGTTAAGTTCTTAACCAGCGTTGGTGAAACAGGCCGTTTGGCTTATAGAACTCGCAAGTTCATCGCCACAGTAACAAACGTTCGCCATTGGATTCTATCCTGGGCAATATCAAGCCAGTTTTCATCACGAACACCTACTTCTCGAAGATCTCTTCTAATATTGTCCTCTCAACGAAGTCTCGGTCTCCCTAATGGCCCCCTGCCATCCGGGCTTCTAACCAGGATAGAATATGATTTTCTTTTTTCCCCCATTTGAGCTACATGGAGTGCCCACCTTAGTCGTCGTGATTTCATTATTGTTACAACATCTGGTGAACCGTACAGTACGTGGAGTTCTTCATTATGCAGTCTCCTCCACTCTCAAGTCATCTCGTCCCGTTTCGGCCCGTATATCTTTCTCAAAACCTTATTTCAAACACACGTAATTTATGTTAATGTGCTAGGGTCGTACTCCAACTTTCGCAACCGTAAATTAGTACCGGCAGAATAACCGTTCTGTATATTTCAATTTCAATTTCCTTGATATTAATCGCGATGTTAGAAGTTTTTTGAATTAATAGAAACATGCGTTGCCCGATACTAAGCGACTTTTTAATTTTTCCGTGACCTCATTTCTGCTTGTTACGTATGTTCCCAAATATTTAAATTTGTTTACTTTCTCTATGACTTCGTAACTAATTCTTATGTTTTTATTTCCTTCATTCCCTGTGTTTCGGCTTGTTATCATGTATTTTGTTTTATCTATGTTTACCTGTAGACCTATCTTATCGCACGCTTTTACTAAGACATCGGCGTTGTTTTGTAGTGCATCAATATCGTCCCCTATTAAACCTACATCAGCTGCGTATACAAACAGTTGAATCAAACCATACAATGATAGCCCCTTTTAGTCCCCTTTAATTTTTAAAATCGCATATTCTAACGCAAAGTTAAACACTAGTGGTGTTAAGGCATCGCCTTGTTTCAGTCCGTTGTGAATCTTGAAACTATCTCACGTATACCTATCCGTACTCTGCTCATGGGGTCGCTGAGACACATCTTCACTAATTAAACCATTTTCTTCGGAATTCCAAATCGTATCAGGATACTGTATAACTTTTTCCTTTTGATAGAATCATATGCTTTCTTGAAATCAATGAATAGCTGATGAACCGTCCCATTATATTCCCATTTCTTCTGCAAACTTTGTCTCAAGGCGAAAATCTGGTCCAACGTGGATCTATTTCTTCTAAATCCGCATTGGTGATCTCCAATTAACACTCAAGTGTTAAATGATAAATGAAATAGAAGGTATGGCCTAAAGTATCTACTGGGTATTTTTACAATCAGTGATTCCGCTAGACTCCGGCCCCTGTAGAGGATGTCAGCCCAAATCCTCGAGACTACCTCCAACTTTAACATATTGCGGACAAAAGTTGATAGAAAGTGTGCAAAACTCTACGTCCACCCTCCCAATTTTGAATTTAAGCCCCCCAATCTGAAAATCCTGGCAGAATCCTTGATTACAAAGTATTCCGAACCAGTATGTTTAATAAGCCCCACCGAATTTGCAGACTAACCCCGCGCAAAGAAACAATGTGTGTTACACTTTTGACATTATCCTAGATGTGTCTCAAAACTCTGGAGTTTCACTGGAAATCATAAGTATTTAATCTGACCACCAAGTTTGGTCTCCATTTTGAAAGTGATTTAATGAATTTTTGAAGCACCCTTTATATATTCGAATAACCCTGCAAATATATAAAATCACTTCTCTGTTGCTGTTAGATTTGATTTGTGGGAACTGAACTTAATACTGTGGGAACTGAACTTAACATTTTTTACTACGTTAAATTACATATTTTTTATCTGTTCTTCTTCTTCTTCTAATTCCCCTTCTCTCTTTCTTTCTCTCTCTCTCTCTCATTTTTCTGCTTCTGTCTACCAGACATCCATCGGTTTCAATGTTTCATTGTATGTTTAAATTTCTCCCTCCATCAACTTATGTATATTGATTCGTCTCGCTTTTATTCTTTCACTTTATCAATATTAGTACATGTCTATTTTTTTTAAAAAAAAAAACAACATGTTCATGATGTTTGCTGATTTTAGTATGGACGAGACGAAGGAAGGAGAAAGTATGGGGGTCTGTTTACCAGACCCTAGCTGAATGGCGTTCGCTGTCGCAATATTTTTGATGCGAAGTGTACCATCCAGGTATATACCTGGCGTGACTGAGGAAAACACTGGGAAAACCTAAGTCAGGACAGTCAGCCGCTGGTACCGAACCGAGGTCCTCCCGAATACGAAACCAACGTTCTACCAAGTAAGGTACGGTGCTCGGAAGAAAGCATACTCGTTTCAATGTTTATCACATGCACGCACACACAATATCATAGGCATACCCATACAAAATAACGTAAATAACAACATAATATAAGAAATTATCAAGCATAAATATCGTGCATCTTGCGCTATTTTTAAGAACTGATAGAAACAGATCTTTTCTCTTGTCTTTTATACATAACGTTAGTGTTCTATGGAATTCATTAAGAAAGAAAAAAGAGAGAAATCATTGGTTTTAAAGTCCATTTTTGTTTCTCCATGTTCAGTAAGGATCTTTTCTATTGGACAATTTGAATTAAACTTTTCAGTACACTTCAACTAGTGACCAACCTAAAATAAAAATGGTGTTAGGTTTCCTATTTTATTGTTTGAAATGGGACTCTCTTAAGTTTTTTCATTTGCTACATACTACAAGAAGCCATAATTATTTTTTTTCAGAACCCAGGACATGCGATAACGTTTTCTGTTAGAGAAAAGAAAATTCCAACCCTTGCTCGCTCACTTACACTATTTCAGAATCACACACCGCCGACTCAACGTTAGTTGGGTGGCCTGTCTTGTAGGCTTAGAGAAAAATCGTGTTTAAAAAAGTCATGTGAACATTATTTTGGCCATGATAGTACATAGCTTGTTCACAAAAGCGTGGAGAAGTACACTACTACATTACTAACTCAAGTTTCCATAGAACTTCTTTAGCACAGAGCAAGAAGTATCGAGTTTACAACCATTTAGTAGCGTTGTTTGACAAAGAAATAGGGTATCGCCGAGAGAAACCGCACCCTATTACCCTTTTTCTTCGATGTTGTTTTGTTCCTTAGGTTACCAAAATCATTTACTGATATAGTACATCATAACAACAACAACAATAATAATAAAAAAGAAGTTTAAATTTAATTGTAGCAAGTTTTCTGTGCTTTTGTTGTGAAAACATAAGTGTTCACCTGCACATTTAAAGTGCATTTAAGTTGTTAAAACGTGACTCCGAGGTGCTCAATAAGTACTATCATAATTTTAAGGAAATAATTTTTTATGAATGACTAAATAATCCATTTATTCAATTCAAATTCGCCTACTCATTTTCCTTTCTATGCTAGTAGAACATTTTAATTTTCATACCAATAAAAAAAATAATTAAAAAAGAATTAAAAACACGCTTTTTTAAGCAAAGTAAAATGGACTAAAAAGTAAAAAATTAAAAAATTATGAATCGGAAAATGAAAGCGTGGGTGCTATTGTTCACCGTATCATAAAAATCGTAGTAAGTAAGAGCACCCACGCTTTTATTTACCGAATCATAAATTTATTATGTTTTACATTTTAGTCCATTTCTCTTTTTTATTTTTTTAAGAATCCTTTTTAATTTCTTTTATTTATTATTGTTTTCGGGTTATTTCGGTGTTCACACTTTTGCTCCGGCTAATATTTTGTGGCTCAAATCCTAAAGTGCTCTTCAACTAGCCAAACCCAGCCGCGGTCCAGGCTAGTATTCATTTTAGGATACAGAAGTATGTAATAACAAAATATTAAAATATGTTTTTAAAATATATACACATATAGAAATATATGAAAGTCACAATGGAATGTTGTATTATCACCCGACTTACGTCACTGTACAAAATTTCATCATTGTATAACGTCCGAAAATGAGTTAAATTAACGTTGCAAGATTTGTACCAGAGATGAAACATGATTACAGAGTAAGTTAATAAAAAGCGTAAAATAATAATAAAAAAAAGCGTTACCACAACGTCTGGAAACTGAACAGGAACCGAAGTGATCAAAATCTTGTCCACTAAATTCTGATCATGAGATGCAATATTCAAATAAAATCCATAGCTGCCGATTTTGTGAGACAATGGTCTGGCCCAAAGATGCCTAAGGGAAATAAAGATATCCAAATTAAATTCTTTGAGACTTATCATATTGTTACATACACCGTTTATCATAAACTAAAGAGCAAATAGACATCAGACGGTAGAATCAATGTTAACAAACAAATGATGTGTGCAAATGTATGTTTGTAACTGAATGAGCACTAGACACACGCCACATTGTAATGTAAACCAGTAAATTGGGGAACAGTCACGATATTTTTGCACAGAAAATAGTTGAAAGATTTTAGGCAGCAAGTGGTTGATCCTCAGGTTGCGCAGAAAGTCTGTCAATGGGCACTATATCGTGACGCTCTCGGACACGCCGGTCTTCTGATATAGTTCTATCTAAGTTCCGGTCAATAGACATGCTCTGATGGGATGGGCTTATTGTCTTGCAAAATTAATCTGTTATCTCTTTAGTATGTATAAGGTCTAACATGGTGATCACTCATCTCCGTATCCCTGAGAGCTGTCATGGTTCCACGCGGGAGCACATAGAATTAAATTCGTTCTCCAAGAGACATACAACCTCAAACAAGCATACCTTCATATCTATCTCTTTCAATCATGTTAGATGAATGATAAAGTGTGCGTGCTTCTCGCCAGACAATTCTTCGGAACCTTTAACTTGCTCCCCCACACCACACCAAATTAAAAATAATAGCCTATCGTTTTGCACCGTTTTGCTTCCAAGTTTCGCGTTTTGCACCACAACGGGTAAAAGTTATAATCACTATATTTTGAGGATAGGGTTACCAACCGTCCGGTTTTTACCGGACATGTCAGGCTTTTGGGGGGCAAGTTAAAGGTATCCCCCCCCCTTAGTAAAAATTTTCAGAAATTGATAGTGTACCAGTCTGCACTCGTTTTGCAATGCTTTGCACTTAAGTTTCGCGTTTTGCTTCTCAATGGTTAAAACGTTATAAGCTCTTATATTTGTGAGGAGAGAAGTTAATGGTAGCCCCTACAGTAAAATTTCGAAAATCAGACAGTGATACATAGTGCAACAAATTGTACTCATTTTGCGCCGTTTTTCACGCAAGTTTCACGTCTTGCATCGCAACGTTTGAAAAATTATATATATTTTGGGAGGTAGAACATGACAAGCCCTTCAAATTTTAAAAATGAAAAAGAGATAGTGTTGTGGATCTGGATTACAGTCGTTTTACATCACAGCATTTAAATTGTTAGAAGAAGGTATTTTTAGGGGAAAGAGGGACAAGTTAATTGGTGACCCGCCTCATTTTATTTTTCAAAGGAAACAAATATATATATTTGGATTATATTCGTTTTACCTTGCGGACCGATTGTATTTCGACAGCTTTTCGATTTTCAGTTTAGCGCGTTAACAGCAAAGTATGTTCATAGAGTAACTTCTGAGTTAATTAAATTAACAGAAAGGGCGATCTGACGAATGTGATTGACTGAAGTGGTTATTGTTGAAGACATTCAAGTAAACAATTGGTGATGCTACGTAGATCTACCGCGCACTAGCATTTTTTTGGGCGACTTTTAATTGCGAAAAAGAAATAGAGTCATACTTCTATATAACTGCGCGCGCACTGGTAATTTGAAAATCGCCGTGATAAAATAATTGAAACACGGCCTATTTCGGAGGAGATGAAACTATTGCTTGCAGAAATTTAAAGCATGTGTTTAAACCTGTCCGCGCGCACTAGCAATTGATTTGCTTAATTCGGTGCCTGCAGCTTGTACCCTCAGAAAGAAGTAGTTATAAATAATTACACAGATGTAATTTATTCATTAAGTAATGTGTTTGGCAACTAAAGTAGGCATGCGTTCAATGTTGAATTGTTTATATTTGAAGTAAATAAGTCCAAAAAGTAAATAGGCAAAATACAGAAACGTGGAAGTGATATTTTAAAATAAGAAATATATATTTTGTGTTCAAAATACAATTATGGAAGTTGTATATTAAATTCAAGAATTGTAATTTTATCTTACAACTTCCGAGTTATATTTTATCATTGTAAAAGTCTCTCAAAATTATCGAAAAGTAAATATTTATCCTAAGTAAGCAATATCTAAGTGCAGTAATACCCAAATCTGTTTTGCCCATGTACTATATTAAAATTTAACACGATCTTCGCGAGCCACAACATTATTTGACATAAATTGCATACAAATTGCAAGCATCGTTTAATTGCAGCTTTTAAACGCTAATATCGCAAAAGTAAGAAAATCGTTCACACATACAGACAATTAATATTTGTAAAAATAGCCAAAGGCCAAAATCAAAGAATTAAAATAGTTTCTTGGTACTTACAATTTTTAACATAATTATATGTTATTAGTATGGTTTGAACTCTGTCTTTTATCAGTTGAGATAAATTAATATCATGTATAGATTAAGAAGGAGAAATAAATAAAACCTTCTTTCGACATGTTTATGGTAAACAAATGCAACATTTGTGGCGGTCAGGAAAGGCAAAAATGGCATGTACTGTAGGTTGGGCATCACTACCTAGTGTTTTAATGTTACAGCCAATCTTTCTTGTGGTTGTATACAACCAGTCAAAACGTATAGTATTTTGGTGCGTTGTGCTATGACCAAGAGCGAATAACAAGTTATGGAATCTTACTGTCTATCCATGCTTACCCTAAAATAATAGAACTTCTTTTCATCTTGGTAAAGAGTAGGTCTAAGCACGGTTTCGAATTCTACGGCCGAACATCCTGACAGGTTTTCCAGGGATTCCCTCGCTTTTACCAGGCGAGTGCTGGAGATTTTATCTTAAGTAAGATCCTGGTCGATATCTTCCCCATCCTCTACCTAGACCATCCCGGCCTGAGATAAAGATACTAAAAGGCAATAAATAAATTAAAAGATGCAACGAGTTTATAAAATTGCCTATTTAAAAGTCTCAGACTTGCAATTGGATGAATCCAATCACTTTTCTTTTTGTGTTTTCACCTTTATCTCAAAAGAAGAGCAGCCGATCACGATAGTCGTGTGGTCTCAGGCTTAAGACCAGCGTCTCCAAGGTTGTGGGCTCGAATATCGGTTGGAGCATGAATGTTTGTGGATTTTAGAGACTGAACATCTAGTGGAATCAAGACAGTTCGAAGCCATTACTTACTAAAATGGCCCAAACGACAAAGTTTACAAAGCTTTTTACAAAATCAGAGCACAACTTGCAGCCATTTCGTTGCAGTCCACTTAAATACTGAGCAACTTAAGTCCCTAGTGCGGGAACCTGACAATTTTAGTGATTTTTAAATCAAGTGTTTTTTTTTCTCCCAACATTTTAATCAACAGTGCACGCTAACCCTTAGTTCATTATGTATTACTGTTTAAATTTGAAATTTAGCTGTAATGGTGGTCTACCATTAACTTGCTCCCCAACAAATATAAAAGCTTATAACTTTCTAATAATTGCGGTGCAAAACGAGAGCAGTCCGGTAAACTATCTGTTTTCGAAAAAAATGACTGATGGGACCCACAACTAACTTGGGCCTCCAAAATTATGTGTTTATAAATTTTGAACCGTTGTGGTGCAAAACGCGAGACTTGGGTGCAAAACATTTCAAAACGAGTGCAATCAGTTGCACTATGTACCCATCACCGTCTGATTTTTTAAATTTTGCAGTAGGGGGCTACCATTAACTTGACACCCACAAATATAAGAGCTTATAACGTTTTTGCCATTGCTGTGCAAAACGAATGCAGAGCGGTACACTATCTACTATCTGTTTTTGCAAAATTTGACTAACGGGGTCCACTACTAACTTGGGCCTCCAAAGTATATGTGCTTATAACTTTTTAACCATTGCGGTGCAAAATGATAGAATTTTTTTTTCTTCTAAAATTTGGTATGATGGGGGAGGTCAAGTTAATAGACTCAGTTGTTTGTTGGGATTGCTGTCCAGAGAAAATCGGGATTTATCAGTGCAGAATACTGACTGCCACTACTCCTAACCCAACTAGCACATTCTCTTGTCCACTGTAAACGCACTCTTCTGCTGTGTTGGGTAAATGCAATACGTAACATAGGTTTCTTGACATACATCCCTTTTTCTTGCAGTTGTTTGCGAACCATACTGCTTGTTGATACACGCCATCCAGGTGTCAGCAGCAATGTCTGCGCTCAGGTGCGTTGATGTGGCAGCCATATATTTTCGACCAGATAAGCGGATATATTGGACATCAATGGCCGACATTACGCATATTGAGTTTTCACTGTACCTCTGCGAGCACTGTGTGCTCTTTGAAACATTTTGCACATCCTTCTGACCACTGAAGTTCTGACAGGAAGCTACTTAGCTACGTCGGGCTGTCTTTTCCATGTTTCTGATCTTTCAATGAAATTATCACTGCAACTCATTTCCGAATGTTACCGTGTTGCTATAATTGACCATTTCGATTCGTCAACTTTCTTCTAAGCTCTACCCTGGAACAACTAATCAATGCTCCGTGTACAGGGTTTAGTGCGCTAACAGTTACAGTTGGGCAGCGCTGTTGCAACAGCTCTGATACGTGCCATAGGAACGCTTTCTGCTTTCGTAATAGGATCGGGTTTAGTGATAGCATTATCCCACTTTGTGTTCTGTGTAATAATTGTTTCTTAATTTATAACGAGTAGAGCATATATACTTCTATCGATTTCACTCCTCATTATTTCATCGATATGACATATTTTAGACAAAAGGACTGTCCAAAGAGAAACCTAACTTCTAAAACTAGAGATAGTAGTCACACTCACCAATTATTCCGGACCTGTCTTTTTCTAAGTATTCCCCTCCACTCATCTCACACCGCTCCCAGTGATTCTTCCAGTTCTTAAATGCCTGTTGGACCACTTAAAGTCCAAGAAGAGTGCTTGAGAACGCAGTTGTCGGTTCTTTTCACATATTTACAATAAAAGTTCGTTTTCTTTCAGAACGATCCTTGTATGAAAATAAAAGATTTGACAGTGATTAGAATTCTTGGGAAATTAAAAAAATTGAAACATCGTTAATGGTGTATCATATGCAAGCCTTGAAACACGTGTGATGTTGGTTTCAAATTTTGTGGAGAGCATATGGAAATGATTCGCTCAATCAAATGACAGAGCGAACCTCACGGAAAGTGTTGCTCATACGGTTATACTATGTCGCTTGCCCTATCCATTATTCTTTGCAAGGACCAGCTGAGATCATCAGAGTGAACTATACGGAACGACTAGAAGCAAATGTGTAATAATCTGTGTATAATATAACCAGGGTTTACCAATATGTAAGTTTTCTCGTGTTAACACACAATGACGTCACTTTTAATGTATTATTATTATATTGGTATTAATTTGATTCATATTTTGTTTTCAATATGTATAATAATTATGTCTTACTTACTAGCCACAATTTAATGGGTACATACGGTAAAATAATGGTGCTTTTGACATTGCTTGATAAAATCTTTCTAGATGTAGTACTTTTAAGCGATAGTTATTATTCGCCGTTTGTAGTGTAACGAGTGATAAGAAATGTTTATAATGAACGAAAACTCTTTTTGCAAGACAGAAACGTTTAATTATATAGAATTATCTCATTTACATATCTTGATCACTATCTTGCTTCTATTGATTTCATACTCCACGTGTCAAAATCATTAATAAAAATTACACATACATCATCGATTGGGAAAGATTCCTTTGACAGTGTCCTAGTTTCTTCCTCACTGCTATAGATTTATAATATTATCTTTAAGTACTTGCTTGTTTACCAAATAAACTTTATGTTTGCATTAGGCATGTGAAAATGACATTGGTTAACAACTACAAATTAAGATTTTTATCTTAAAAAAAAACTGAAAGGAAGGAATATGAAAAACTTAATTTATCATGAAAATATGTCTATTTTCTTATTTTTTAAATATTTCATTCTTTTGGCAATATATCCAAACAGGTTGTCAAACAACTTAAATATGAAACTAACAGGACGAATTGTAAAATATTAAATAAGCAACCGAAGATGTTGATACCTCCTTCTGTTCTGTTTTTAATTTTAGTGTAAAGTTTCCAAATGAAGAATACTTTTAAAAGTTGAAATGCATAAATGAACTATTTGCTAGATACACCAATTTTTCTTGTTACCTCAAGGAACTAAGGCATTCAAACTGAAAATTTGTTTCGCAGTTATGATGTCAATACAAAGTCTTAAGTATTGGTTATTCCTTTCAATCTTCAGTTCGAAAAACTTGATCTGAGCAAGGTATGTGGTAAGATCTAGACGTTTTCTTTTGAACATCTTACAATAAGAAATATGAAGTTTAACTCCGTCAACGTCTGAAGTCTGGACCTATGTGTTTTTGCGCTAGAGTAAAAAATTTGCGGTTTTAGCATTAGTAGCACTTCAACCAGTATCGCAGGAATTTTCTTAATGTTTAAACTGACAAATGATCATTACGATTTTGTGAATTTGATTTCCGAAAATGCATAGTACCATTCAATAGGTCATCCAAAGAAAACCCGGAAACGGATTTTTATCTGGAGAACCTAAATAGGGATGGAGAGAAAAGACGTCAAAGTTTAAAACAACAACAAAAACGCCTCCACTTGGGCACGACGAGAATGCAACTAAGGCCATGATCCACGAGCAAAGATGTCTAGTCTTCTTTCCTCTTCTACAATCAGGACGGGATGAGGTAGGAGAGAAGCTGTGGGAAGAGAGTCGGTCAGAGTCTAGTTTGAAAACACCATTGCAGTGAAGCATCAGTCAGCATGAAAATTAATTTGATTACACCATAGCATCATTCGATAGAACAGTTAAGGAATCAATTTCACCAAATCGTAATGATCTTTCATGAGAAAGAAAACACGCAATTATATGTACAACCTTATTTTACGCGGCCACTTTTTAGTTTTGCTTTGAAATGTTCGCAGAATATCTGTTACGACGGATCTCTTCCGAATGGTGCCATGCATTTCTAGTTGAGGAACTGAAATAGGGATGGAGAGAAATAAACTCAAAATTCGAGAAATCTTTCTTATGATCTTCCTTTTCAGCCATTGAAGATGCTTCAGTCAACAAGAACATAAACCAGATGCATGGAACCCTTCGGAAGAGCACCTAAAGGAACCTTGAAAGATAATTATTTTGTGAATAGTTAAAAGCAAAATTACGAAGTACCTACGTAAAAAAGAGAATATAAACCACACACACACACATAACAGAGTTTTGTACAGACATGTGTGTGTTTTCTTTCTGATGAGAGACCATTACGGTTGTGTGAAATTGATTCCTTATCGAATGACGTAACGGTGTATTATGTATTTTCAGTCATCGAATTCAATTTCTTGAAGACTGGTTTTTAGGTTCCGCAGATAAAGATCCCTGTTTCGCGGGTTTCTTTGAATGCCCTTTCAAATGGTCTTAAGCATTTTCAGAAATCAAATTCACAAAATCAGTTCCTTTTTAGTTATCGCACTGTCGTTACTATTTTTACGAAAGAAGACAAGAAATTAAACACCATTAAGATAGTTTGTACTGACAAATCTACCCCATGATATTCGATTGCTAAAGAATGGACCACTTGTTAGTGAAAGATTTAAGAGAAGGTTTTACTCGTCAAAGGAGACCTAGAGAAACACACACCTGGAGGCACTTTGATTAGTGCAAGAAAAGCTGCTAAAGGATAGGCAACTGAGAACAAAAGAATTAGCAGTAAGGTGCGGACTTCTCAAATCCACGGTGCTTTAATCTTTACATGCCCATCTTGGTATAAGCAAATTGAAAGCAACATGAGTGCCAGTAGTTGCGTCAATGCGTCATTGCAAACTTCTGTGCTACAGAGACTTCTTCACAGTAATATGCAGAGGTGCTGACGTGAAGAAAGCATTAGAGGAGCTCTGTAGTCGAATTGAAAATTAAAATGAAATTTTACAGGTGGAAACTTAAAGGAAAGATAACTTCATTGTTTACTCTGCTTCACTACTTAATACATTGTGCCAATGTGTTTAGACTAGAATACACTTTTCTGATGTTTCAAGTAGCAAGTCTTCCCAATAATGATCGCACTAATTAATATGCTCAATAGCACTAATCGTTTTCTTCTTATTACAAATTGATCCGTCTTTTCTAAGGTAAACGCACCAGTAATGGACACTTGAGGAGAAAAGTTGTAAAATACGATT
>JAGDQP010049569.1:0-14463 GCA_022664845.1 Lepisma saccharinum | reverse complement strand
TTTTGAGGTTCTGTAAGAAAAAAGATGTTAAAAATTGAAATATGAAATTTCGAAGTATGACGGTATATCATCATTAGTAGATTACAAAATATCTGCAAAGACATCATTTTGAATCCAAAATGGCTGACTTCATAATCCATTTTCCAGAAATTTGGCATAAAGGTGTATTAACAAGAGTAGTTTAGGAATAATTTACATTTTTGAAAAAGTGGTTAACTTGGATCAAAATGGTCGCACAAAAACTTTTTCCACACCATTCGAGCTATAGAAACGAAATTTGGTATGAAGGTGTACCATCACAAGTAGGTAACGGCAATGTAAGAAAACTTTTTAAAAATCGCTTTCTTTAATTCAACATAGCCGCCCAAATACCATTTTCCAAACCACTGAAGCTAGAGAAACGAAATTTGGTATGAAGGTGTACCATCACGAAAATGTTTCAATAAATGGATCAAACCACCGCTATGAGCGTGCAGCCCCCGAGGCGATATGGGAAAATGTCTGCACAGCATGGGGCGCTGTCCCCAGAAAGTCTGATCATAAGAAAGGGGGCGTAGCCCTAAAAATTTGAAGTTGGGGCGCACACGGAATTCTGGGGCAGCACACCCAGCGAGGCGAACCCAGTATATATATACACGTATAAAAAGCTGTGAAATCCGAGCAAAACACCAGATGATGTTCGAGCCTTAGGGTTGGTGGTGGTGGATTTTAGGGCCGCCAGCAGGAAGCAAATTTGCTATAAAGGTGTATCATCACAAGTAGGTTACAATAAATATGGCAAAGCTTCCCTATGTTTCAATAAATATCCCATTCCCACGGGTGGTGGGTATGGGAAAAAAATCTTCAACTTTTAAGCACAGTGTCCTGGAGAGTGGTTACGATAAAGGGGCGTAAGTACCCAAAAACTCGAAGTTGGGGGCGCAGCCAGCTACGGGGGGCGAGCACCTAAACGAGGCTGAGCGAGCGAGTATATATATATTATACACGTACAAAAAGCTGTGAAATCCGAACAAACCACCAGAGGTGCAAAAGGTGGAGCCAAGTTCTTTAGCCGTAAAAAGGTGTGAAATGGGAGACGGATGAGCCAAGTTCCTTGGTGACAGCATGTAAGAGGAACAAAGGAACTTGGCGCGAGGTGGCAAGGTTCATGATCCTCAAGCTATAAGGGTGGTGGGGATCCTAAAACCCACTACGTCCACCGCCACCAACCCTAAGGCTGTTGCCAGCTCACGCGAAGTTCCTTTGTTCCTGTTACATGCTGTCACCAAGGAACTTGGCTCATCCGTCTCCCATTTCACACCTTTTTACGGCTAAAGAACTTGGCTCCACTTTTTGCACCTCTGGTGTTTTGTTCGGATTACACTTTAGTAGACTTCATAAATTTAGCAGTCTTCCTCTGCTTGCTTCTACGTTCCCGTGTCTTATTTATCTGGAGGTGATTGAGGTGGCGTAAACGAATGAATGTGCGCGTGCGAACGTACAGCCAGATCACTTTTGGATTCATCTCTGGAAACGTTTCCGTCAACATGGTACTTAATGTTCTTATAACATTTGTCGTTATATTCAATCCCTTCCCATGAAAAGTGGCAAAAACAGGTTGAAACAATTTTACTTTCTCCAGCCAATCATTTGAGGGATACAGTAATCCTCCTCAGGATATAGTTTATATCCAGAAACACTTAAATTTGGGTGATGGCAGCTTTATACACTGGGTAGGATCACCTAGCGACCTATGATATTTCCTTGCTCGAAGCGCGATGTACCCTGTTATATACCGGAAACCCATCAACAGGCTGTAACGTCGCGAAATTTGGAGCGGCAGTAGGTAGAAACGTTGGTTCGAACTCCACGGCTAACCATCCTGTCTGAGGTTTTCCAGGGTTTACCTGTTTCATCACGCAAATGCAGGGGTGGTGCCTTAAGAAAGACCATAAATAAAATTTAGCAAACTCCTTCACATTCTGCTGACAATATTTAGCCTGTGCTTTGATAAACTGAAGATTTTCTGCTAGTTTTTACCATATTTTCAATCCGAGCCACCCAATTGTTTTTATAGACGCACAAAATATGCACTCATTATTGATACCGATTCCAATAAACGATATGGAAAAGGTATTGGGAAAGAAGAAACAGCAGCAGCATTTTTTTTTAGGTAAATTGTGTAGAATGAAAATGTAAGAAAGAAGTAATGTGTGTAATGTGAACGAATGTGTAAATGGATGGTCGTGTAGTTTATTTATGTGTATCACACGGTTGTTCACACTCCCGCACTATTCACTTCCGCAGAGCCGAAGAACTTCGTTGTGCACTCGCTGTAAGCCGTCACCGAACTCTGACTGATTTCGTCATGAACGTAGGAATATATAAGACTAGTAACAAGCCAAAATGTATGGGCCGGAAGTGCGCCTTGCCGCCATGTTGAATTGACCAAAACATTGCAAGTGGCCATAAGAAGTAATGTGAATTGAGCCACATTCAATTACAAATTTTAAATTTATGTGAAATAATTTAAGGTATGTGAATGTTGCGTCTGATGAAGCCGACCAAGAGGTACGTGTGAGGATAAACAGGTAAGCAATATTTAAGTTTTTTCTTCAATAATAATAGTGAAATAATATCAGGCTTCAAGATTTGAATGATCACTGCTCTTGAGAAGGAAGTGTATTGCAATAACACTTATTTTATAATAATTAGTAGTCAAGGACAATTTTAGATAATTGAAATTTATTTGCACATTCACAATATCGCCTGCTTCCTTTCCAGGAAGTATACGCGATTCGCCATGTTGGAATGACAAACTGCACTCTCAGCCGTCCCATTTTTATAACATTGAGTGAATTGCTTGTTACTAGTCCTATATATTCTTACGTCCATGGATTTCGTCATCCGGCAATGCATCTCCAGCCTTCACAGCGACCTAAGCGCCAACGGCTATTCACAGAACTCGCTGAACCAAGGAACATATAAAGCTTCGTCTTGAGGTGACTTCTAGTGGCAAAACAAGGAACTAAGATGAATTCCAATACAACTTTTTCTCCTCAGTGCTTGATTACCGACAGAAAAAAAGCAGTAATAAAATTATTGAACAATAAAGTTCTCAGGAATGTGAAAGACACCCCTACACTCTCCGGAACTGAAGAGGAGCTGTGGGACTGTGGTTGATGACAATGTTTACCTTGCTGTTGCAAATCTGCAATGTTCAAATTTTCTTATGCACCTCTTAAAATTAACACATATAGTACAATTTTATTTTTCAGAGGAGTTGAAAATCAGATTTTCATTTATTCGCGCCGAAAACATATAGAAAAAATAATAAAAATATTTTTAAAGACGTTCTTAAACAATTCGTACTAAATATTAAACAATAATTTTGTTTATGCATGACGAAAAGAAAAGCATGTAGCGCGCTCTCGTATACAGTCACTTTATAAAATCTTGAATTAGCGCGCCCCATATTTTCCTTTTTAATCATGCATAAACAAAATTATTTTTTTACTTTTTATTACAAATTGTTTTAGAAAAGTATGTCTTTCAATTTTTTAAAATCTTTTTCTCGAGTCATTTCGGTATTCGAATACTTTTTCTCAAGATAATATTTTTTTTGTGACACAAATCCTAAAGTTTTCTGCAGTCAATCAAATCCAACATCGTTGCAGGCTAATATTTATTTTAGAATAGCCAAATCCATATTAAAAAATTATAATATGCTTTTAAAATATAGAAATATATGAAGGTAACAATGGAATATTGTATTGCCACCCGACTTACCTCGCTATAAAAATTTGATTATTGTATAACGTCGGATAAAGAGTTTTATATTTTATATTTTAGTGTACCAAAATACTAGGTATTTTATTTAGGTCCTTCAGGTAACAGTAAAAGTAGAAATATTTTATAATTTTATATGGAAAAAGCTACTAATGTTTAGCTGGTAACATTGATATTGAAGGAATATTGAACTGTTTGTCTCACTTTATCAACAAATAAAGTATTAATTTGAGTTCTATATGTTGTTCATTCATTGGTCACTATAAAAACTGAGAAGTATTGTAACTGCAACACTGACGATTTTTTCCAATTTCAAAAATAATAGTTGTTGAAAATACCTTCATGTGCAGGGAACATGGTGAGAATGAAGATATTATAGTGGAAGAAATAAAAATGATTTTTACTTTTAAAACATATCATTTTAGAAAGATGCAATAAAGCTCTGTATTCAAAATGTTTCTACAGAACTGTTTATTTAATAAATGCAAGATCTTGACAGTACTAACAGGTTATTATACTTTCGAAGTAATTCAGCATTTGAAATCCTCTTACAAATAAGCTTCATTTTATAGAACACAAGTGCTTCAAAGATGTCCATTTATTTTACTAGAAATATGTATCAATTATAATATATGTATCATTTTCTCTCGCACATCTTATCGGCACTGGGGAGGAACGTATGTTTCAGTGTTGCTTAGTTAACACTGACCGTAGTTTCACAAGGCTCCTTTGCTTCACTAGGCAAATGTCGGCGTTGCACCTAGAAAAGGTTCTGGTCGCTATCTTCTCCTTCACGGTACCCAGAAGAATGTTTCCTCAGCTCTCCTATATGTAATAGCCTTAGGCCATAGCTGGTTGTAAGACCCAACAAGTTAAATTAGAAATGGAAGGAATAAATCATATTTTAATATCATTCGGGTGAGTTAAATGCTGCAACGCATCTAATTCTGCTTCTGTTAGAAATGAACAACCTTCTCAGTCCCACTCAGTGATTCCGCCAGACCCCTTCCTGTGGGAGATGTCACTCCAAATCTTCGAGAATAGCCCCACTTTGAAATTTTGACGATCAAAAACGATAAAAACTGTAAAAACTTCACCTATATCCTCTCAATTTTGACTTTACACCACCCAACAACTAGAAATCCTTGCTGTCTTCCTCGTATCCTATCCCGGACTTAACAACAGTTCAGTGATTCCGCCAGACCCCCCGTGGGGGGTGTTTATCCCCTAAAGTCTCGACAACACCTCCCAAGTTAAAAATTTTTGCCGTGAAAGATCTATAGAAACCGTACAAAACTTCACTCACACACTCCCAATTTTGACTTTACATCTACCTAAAACTGAAAATCCTGGCGGAAACCCTGCAAAAGTCGCGTAAAAGACTTAAACAGTTTCAAGCTCCGAATTCAAATTAAAGATGATGGTAGGCGACAGGAATCAGCAGAACCCTACTTACTACTGGTGACAAATATTACTTATTTGTATAATTTGTATGTTGTAATTTAATTCCTGAACAACTATGTAGGCAACAGTCAAGAATCCTTTGCACGATTTTTTTAAAAATATTTACTCAAAGGAACATTTGGAATAACAAGAATATTGAATCGAATTAACTTTCTGTGGATACAAAATCGATCTTTCTGAGTTAGAATGAAACAAGACAAGCTAGTGACTAGCAAATATAAGAATTTGGCACAAGATTAAAAAAAAATTATTCGATGATAAATCCGTACTATGCTTTTTTATGTGGTTTCGAAAACCAACTTAGTTCATACAACTTAGATTTTGTCTAAAATTTCTATAAACGTCTTTGAAGATAGTCGTCTGCAAGATAAAGATGTTTAAAAAGAATATTTTAATTTGTTCCGGCACAAAATATGTTTACAATTATTGTGCAAAACGAGGTTGCAAGTTTGAACTTGAACTTTAATATCGTGTAATAACCGTAACGTTACGAAAATGTTCAGAGCATAACCATTAATATGGATTTGTATGCCAGAGGTCAGGAGCAACAGTTCAACTTATATTTTTTCAACTATGCTTTCTCCTTATGTTACCTAAATTAACAGCAGGTATGAAGAAGTCAAATATTTTTTCTCAAAAGAAAAGGCTAAATCTGTAGGCCGTTTTGTTATTTTTAGCAAATTATGACATAGAAATGCAAATTTTGCTTATAAAATTAAGGAGTAACTACTATAAAATGAAGGAAAATATTGAGTGTGAAGGAAACTCAAGATAAGTTTATTTCGTAATTTTGTATATAGAGTGTGTGTGGCTACCGCTGGTGGTCGAGCACACACTCTTGGTTTTCCCTCTAACATTAATGCACGATATAATTTTCTAGTTCACGATGAAGGATTCAAGCATTTCAAATGAGATGAAGTTGGAATAAAAATCAATAGGGAATACCTTAATCATTTTATACGGTTGGTGCGAATGAAAAGACCGCTTTGGTCTCTGCTGGCAAACAGCAATACAACACAGAAATCGACCAAGGTCACGCATTTAACGTCACAAACTCTGTATACGTCCAGCAAACAGGCTGGTGTACCCAGACTATTAGGACTCAGTGTGTTGTTGAACAGGGTTGTATGAAATGCTCCATGGAGAACAAACAATTGCGTGTGATTTTTCTTTATGAATTCAAACTGGATTATTCTGCATAGCAAGCCGCGAAGAATATTAACTGCATTTGGGACAGGAATGGCAAATGAAGGCACCATGCGCTGTTGGTATCTCATATTTTGTTTCGGCGACACATCATTGTAAAATGAGCTCCGTGGGTATCGAACAATATCATGTTCGCATGAGCTGCTCAGGAACACCGTGGAAACGGATTCTCTGAACAGTCTTCGTGCCATTGCAGAGGGGTTAGACGTACACTGCAACGGCCTACATTGCACAGTTATTGCTTTTAGTAGTTTCAGAGATGGCGCGCGACGTTGCAAGTAAAAGTAATAAGTTTCTATGTGAATTAGTATATTTCAAAATAATGTTTAGACTGAAGCTTCATCTATTCTAAGAAGGAAAGAGGACTGAAATAATTCTGTTATAATTAATATTTATTTAGTAAGTAATTATGAACGAGAAATTAATACTTGTAGACAGTTAATGTACATGCCTAGATATAGCCACCGAGGTGGTGGTGCAAATCAGATCCTAACTCAAGCAAGAAATAAATAATTATGCTCCACAACTAATTATTGGACTTTTTAAATAGATGACCCCCCCCTCCTTCCGAGAGGTTCCCCCAGCTATTCCGTCTCTCAGAGTTCCTCTTCGGTACAAGCGGGTCTCCGACCAAGAGATCCCCACGAAGCAAATTTCATCTCTGATTAAGAGGATACCCATTTGGGTGCTTACCTTTTATTCGAGAAGCCATCGAGAGAAACGGTCTCCTAGTGGGGAAGTTTATTCTCTTATCGAATGATTTCTTCGTCGACCTTCAGTTGCAGTGCAGAACGACCTTTGGGAAGCACAACGGACCACTACGTGCCCAGTTGGTGTGGTTTTAGCTGCACGTACTCTTCACCCAACAGCGTTTCTACTTCAGAAACTCTACTTAACTTTTCTTCTGATTGTAATTTCGAGTCAGACCTTCACGGGACCATCAATAACTGCTATTGGCGCTTGAGCAGTGGGCACGTGACAGTTGTTATAACACTACACCACTGTCAGTCGGCGGCTCCATGACAGCAGTAAGGTGAAAAAGTTGGACTCATGGGCACCACATGAGTTGACACCGGCCAACAAGATTGGCGTCTGGAGGTGTGCAGTTCTCTGAGTGGAAGGTTTCCTGCATCGGATTTTCACTTTAGATGAACAATGGACATACTATGACAATCATAAAGGGTTACGACAATAGTTGGATCGTGATCAACGTCCAGGACGGTGTCCTAAACCACCTCTCCACCCACGGAAACTGTTGCTGCTGCTATGGTAGTCTATGGTGGGAGTGATCCATCATGTCTTTCTGAGACGATGCGAAACCATCTCAGATCGTTACAGTATTGAACGCCATGGATTTTACCGCAAACGTGTCCGCAAGCATCCAGCAATGGTCAACAGATCTTATGTCCTTATTTTGGATGACAATGTCCACCCGCGCGTCGCACAATGAACGACGCAGGTTCTCTATGAGTTGCAAGCACCTCTTCTGGCATCTCGATCACTACTTGGTAGGGAAGATCTTCCCTAATTATCAGGAGGTGCAAAATGCAGTTCAGGACTTCCTCGCAACCCAAACATCATCTGTCACGGAATCCAATCATTGACAGCGATGTTAACAGTATGTGACCTCAGATGACTACTTTGATTAGCCAGGTAATGTAGTTTTCATTTGGACATGACGCACCTGGGGAGGACATTTCATTCGCACCAACCCAATACATTCGCTGATGATATAATCTTCTTTGGTTCAGGGGCAGAAGAACTATATATCAGAACGGAAGAACTGAACAATTAATGTTTTACATTAAACGAAAGTAATGTCAAGCAAGGTAAAGAGTAAGAAATAAAGATTCACGGAGAGATGATTGGCGTAGTTGATGACTAAGTTTTGTCTAGGACAGCTGAAAACTTTAAATGTCAAATCGGCGTGAGCCAAAAATGCCTAAAGGTCATAAATGATTAAAAAAATGAATATCAAAATGTTGTGATGTTAGTGTTAGTGATGACGAACAACTGTGAAAGGTAGATATTGAATTATTCACAAATGACTTGTAGTTACACAAAGAGCAATGGAGAGATGCATGATAGAAATAGCTAGGGAAAGAGGAAGACAAGTGAATGTATTACTTTTCAGAAAAAGAAGACAGCGAGGATATAGTGGAGATGCATGGTCAAATGGCTAGAAGAAAGATGGACAACAGATGTTCTACTACATTGAATTGCAATAGAAATGAATCGACCTAGATGAATACAAATGCAAAATGGTGGACAGGCAAGTGCTTTTCAGGAGCTACATGAATGGGGACAGTAATAACCAGGAGTTGTAAAAAAAATGGGGACTCCTTTATTCAACAGTATATAGAAAATAACTGACGTGATAATGAAGTATTTCTGCACTGCCTTACTTAAACCACGTGCGTAATAATAATAATAATATTTTATTTAGTACCTATCCCTTCAGAAAATATTAGAGGAAAGTACCCCCTAACCCTCCCCGTGTCTTCTAGCGGGGCCAAGTGTAAATAGTAGCTTAGGCATCTATCACTGTGTAGTGGATAAGATAAGATAAAATAAATTTCATGGGCGGTAACAGCACTATGGGACTGTGTAGTGGAACCCAAACATCGCCCACTTCAATTGTTGCTTATTAGTCCGCCATTACGTTTTGACAGTGGAAAAAGTTTTTATATTGTTTTATATTTTTCGTTATTTCTCCTAGAAATTGGCAGGTAAGCCTATAAATATATATATATTTAAATGCTAAGGTTTGTCATTAAACAGTTTCATTTAGATGTTTGGTTAAAAAAAATATTGGGTTAACAAAATGTTGGCTATAGTCGCGCAAACCGGACTCCCCTCAGTTGCCTAAACCGTATCCCTTATTTTTGGCCCGTTTGACATCACTCCCATTCTAAAAATAAAAAAGAGGACCTCGAATATGGGACGAAAGGCCTGCAGTTTCTGCGGTCATCACAACTACTCCTTATTAAGCCCAATTGGTGGAAACTAAATCATCTAAAGAAGCCAAGGAAGCTGAAGAGCAAGCAAGGAATCGTGTTCAAGGACGCAAAAGCAATCGTGGTCAGGGACGTGGCTCAGCAGTAGAAACCTTCAAGAAATAGGAAAGGACTCGTGAGAAAGTCTAAATTAAAAAAAAAAAAAAAAAATGAAAGAATCAAGCACCGAAGATAAAAACAGCGTGTCCTCTGGAACATCCGGATTGGAACTTGTCCAGAAATCAACATCCAAAGATGATGATGCTTGGTGTATTTTTTGTGTGACAGAAAATTTTCGGAGGATTCTAAAGATCAATTTTGAGTCATGTGCGTCATGTGCTCGCTGTGGGTCCATTTGGATTGTATTGGGACTGAAAAGTTCGTGTACACCTGCGATTGTTGTCGCTAAACGATTTAATTCCGTTATACATTTTCTGTATTTTTAAAATACATTCTGTATCTTCTTTTTAGAACTAAAACCTGTAATTGTTATATTATACCTATACTTTGAAACTAGATTGATTATGTTTTCTATGATCTAATACCTTTTTTAATTTTGTTTAGTGTTATTTTGATTAATTTTACAAGGGTTTGGCAACTATTTTCGACATCTTTTTTCAAATCGAGAAAAAGGTAAGGTTTTTGAAAATAATTAATTTTATTTATAGTAATATTTTCTGATAGTAAAATATGTGAATGGTGAATAGCATTATAAAGTAAATATTAAATGCTTTGAATTTTTTACTATTTTCTACTTTTTCAAAATCAAAAACAAAATGGGGGCCGGTTTTGGGCACTAACCTCTATGATTTACTGGAATTATGTTTATATTTTAGAAATAAGTTGACTTATGAATTGATTATGCAATCTAAGTTCATTTTAACATAGAATAATATTTTCTCTCTGCGAACATTTTATATATTCTATTTTATATGTCTGTTTTAGTCGTTTCTTTTCAAGGCATTCA
This sequence comes from Lepisma saccharinum, assembly GCA_022664845.1. Lineage (NCBI taxonomy): Eukaryota > Metazoa > Arthropoda > Insecta > Zygentoma > Lepismatidae > Lepisma > Lepisma saccharinum. The sequence goes on along the minus strand of JAGDQP010049569.1, from coordinate 4,062 downwards.
GGGCTCAATAGCCGATGAAGACACTGGTAGTTTGCACTTTAAACTGTAAGTCCATTTTCCTTGACTTCAATATCGTTTGCATCAAATTATAGGTAAATCAAAGCTGGATTTCAACCTAGTACCTTTCTAATATGAAAACCTAGAATACTGCCTGAAAAATTTCTCTTTTGGAGTACGTACGAATTTATATCCTCTCGCGTAGAAACATTCCAGCGTAGCATTATTGGGTTGGCGTCTTGGACTGTCATATTACATCTTAGATACAAGAAATATGCGAGAGATTCATTTTGAAGTACAATAATGCCCGTGCCCAAAGAACACGTCTGGCAGAACACCATATCTGAAAACTGAGATGGCCTTTAAGATCCCCGGACATTAATCCTACTGAAAGATGTGCTTTCTGTGAATCTGGGCGTGGTTGACTTTGTTAGTCCTCCTTCCACGAAGATTGTCGGAAACAATGGACGTCGATACCACTTGAACTGGTTAACACTTCGGCGCATGCGTGTTATATTGTCGTATCTGCACTTTTCGGGTAAATTCAGCTAATGACATGAATGAAAACTAGTTCACTAGATGTCGTAAATCCACGGACACCGGTATGAGAATATGCCTTAATTTGAGAACTGTATACAGTGCAATTTTGTCTTATCTCCAACGCTTAGTTTTTCGTGCAATATTGTCATATCTCCAGAAAAAGCCAATTATAGAGTGTGATATCATCATGTGACCAGTTCTCCATCAATGGCTGTCCGTTGTTTTATGCATAATTTTTACGTTTTGCAATGTATATGGTTTATTCTTGTGTTACTACAATGTATCCAGTATTCTCTAGAACATAGTATATACATTATCAGAGAATATTGTGTACAAGAAATATGAAATTAACTTTTAGTAGTTCGGAGGAATGGTAGAAATATCTGTAGTTGAAAAAATAGAGTACAGAACTGAAATGGGTCAGCGGGTGAATGGGTTCATTCGGGTCAAGGTTTGGACTCGGTGACAGGGTCTAGGCTTCCGAACCGACCTGATCCTGTAACCCGGAGGAGAAAGATTAAATTTTAATTATGTCCTTACAGTTGAACAGTGTTATTTTCAAGGGTGACCAGGTAATCGAATATGGTACTGCCAGAACATGAAACAAACGATGCCGAAGTTCCCACCGTTTATATTTTCCAGACGGAGTCAATCGGGTCTTTAGGGTCAGGTTTCAGACCGGGTCAACGGGTTGCCGGGTCACATATGTTCGGATCATGCCTGGTCACCAAAAGTGACCCGAATTCAGCTCTGATACAGTGCACAATGTCTAATAAAAGGTAATTTATAGAAAACAGGTACTTTTCTAATAATAAATAACTCAATATTAAATAGTAAATATTAACTATATTTTAATCTAAAGATATTTCGGTTATTATGAATATTATATATATATATATATATATATATATATATATATAATGGATTATTGTTACCACTACAGTAGAAAATCATTATTGAAGAAAAAATACCAGCGGCCGTGGTTCAATGGTAGAGCGTTTACTTAGCATTCTGTAGGTCCTACATTTGCACCCAGATCTCCCGGCTATCCTGACAGAGGATTTTCCATGGTTTTTCCTCAGTCACGCCAGGCAAATGCTGGGATGGCACCTTCAAAATCTAGGCCCTGGTCAATTACCTTTCCACATACTTTCACCCACTTTATCGTGGCATGAATGAAAGACGCCTAAAGACTATTCCATTCAAATTTAATGGAGAAAATATTCACAAATAATGAAACTATGCTGAAAAGCAGCTCCATCATCAGCGGAAAAGACATTGAAAGCATGTTGATATTATGCCGGATGTGGACAGATCCTTCTATCAAAAATGTTGATATATATGCGGGATGAGTGTGAGTTCATATCCCACTCGTAATCTAGCACTTTTCTTTCTGTAAAATATCTTTACAATTAAAGTTTCAAACCTCTCCTGGGTTGGCTGGAGATTATATTATATTATCGTATACCTGAATGATTAATTAGTGCTGTAGTCTCGAAATTCGAACTAAACGGCGTTGTAGAGACACTCTATTTCAAAGAAACCTGCTTCATATGCCACGACCTTCCAGGAACTACCGAGATCCGTTTTTCGTCGTTGGAGTCTGCAATTTGGTCCATATTTGCTAACCTAGCACAACCCATACAATCAGTAATATTCGGATATATAGAGAAAATAATTTATCATACTGTAGATGATCAACACCCAACCAACCAATATTAAAGATCTCCAAATTATAACTTAATCTTTCCATTTACAGTCTTCCTCTGCATAATCTAAAAACTGAGTCTCCGTAGTACAGTTAGGTGAACAATAACTCTTTCATAATAACTGGTGACAAACAATTAGATTCTAGAACATGCATATTTGAAATGCTTGACATAAAATCACATTAAAAGCCAGTGACATCTAACGAGAGACGTTGAACATGTTTTGATGCAGTGTGTTCAATAAATCATGCAATCGATGGAAATGCTAATGATTGGGGGTTGTTCTAACAACCAATGTGACTTTCCTCAACGAATAACTCATTAACTTTCTAAGCTTCACATTGCAGAAATCGATATTCATTCTTAACCGCCAGATCTAAAGCTCCAGTAATGAAGAGACACGGGATGTATCTGTCAGGAACATTTTATGAAGAAGAATTACAAAGAGCTTCACTTCCTTAAGTTTATGAAATAGATAAAATCTTACAAACTAAATGTAAAAGGTGGTAATTAGCGTTTACTGTACTTTGGAAAGGATATCCCTCTTTATTTGATTCATGGATCCCGATATCTTATCTTTTAAATGTGTACAAGAACCATTATTAACGTTTGCTAATGGACACTGGGAAGTTTCAACACAAAGATTTTCAGAATGTGGATTTTATTTCTTAAGACTTCCAAATATAACGTAATTAGTTTTTGTGATGTAGATGTCAAAGAATGATATTCATGTGATAATCCAATGAAAGAGCATAAACGCTGCAGTCCATATTGCCATCTACTAAGAGGTTATGATGATGGCCATTTTGGCAGTAAAATCCATCATGGGAAAAGGATATGATGTTTGTGGTATAGAATCTTATTTTATGCCTGAAAAAGGATGGGGTATACACAACAAAGTATTGTAAAATAATACCACGTTGATATTTAAAGGTACAAGAAAAAGAATGATCCGTATCTTCATTGGTATTATCATCATAAAGCCGCTGGTGGATTAAATGTATATCGAGGTTCACCATTCCTGGATAAATATGAAATTGATAGATTCTGGGTGGTTTATTTCATAGTTCATATCGACTATTAAAACGTGGTACAAAAGCTGTTGGAAAAGAATTGTTATACTCAGATGTTAACGGTATTATACTTCTTCAAACGGTATTATGAACACCACATTAACAGATTTATTTTCTTGTATGATTCCAAAACGAGTTATTATTCGTTTTAATGGAAATGATGCTTTCAGTGGTAGTATTACAACTAATTCATTTAATTTCAAAAAAATGTTATATTTATTTCTTTAAGCTACATGTAGATGGATCTTCTGTACACTCAAAACGTCTTCAGCCTAATTTTGATAATACTCTCTATATTCACACTGTTTTCAGGCTCTGATATCTACAATCTGAATCGAGGTAAGGATATTTAATTTTTTTTTAATATCCTGAGGGATATACGATGTTCATATTTGATTTAACATCACTCTCTCTCTCTCTCTCTGCATCTCACACGTCTCCACAGTATCAAATAATTGATCATTGTGGCTGCGGGCCCTTAGCATTTACTTTAGCGGCGTACATTTTAATCAACCACTACCTTTCCCTGCCACTCCAATGATTTATGGAGAGTTTTTCTTGCAATTGAACTTCGAGAAAGTTTTCAACAAGGTTCTAGAATTCCTGACTATAGATGCTGCACATTCATTACCTTGGTTTATTCACTTTCTTCCCTTTTATATATCCACCTCAGGATATAAAGAATATTTTAATAATTATGGCGTATTCTTCCTTTGTGCAGTATCATATACGGTTCTTAAAAT
>JAGDQP010049568.1:0-14464 GCA_022664845.1 Lepisma saccharinum | reverse complement strand
TGTCAATATGTTGTTGTTATGTTCGTGAGCCACTCACATGACACGTTTAAGTTTTTTGATCCAAGCACAGTTTTTCAAATTTATTAACAAAAATGTTCCAAAACTTTGATTTTTCATTATTTTTATGCATAATTATCAAATTGTACTAGAAATGATCCTGCGAGAAGATACAAGCTTTCGGTTGTCATTATTGCAAACATTAATTTAACATCTTCTGAAAGTATAAGATGCATATTCAAGTGGGTACGTTCGCAAAATGACCGAACATTGACTAGAAAAACCCGTCTAGTTTGATTTACACTTGCAAAACCTGTTAAACAAAAACTATTTTTTTAATAAAAAAAAAGTGGTTTAAGTGAGATTATACTGATTTTAACCGTCAACTCGGGAATTTTTTGCTCCTTTAAAAACAAAAGGTAAATTATACCTATTGTGTGACAGCCGTAAAATGTTTTCTCCAATTTCCTCCGTTCCGTTCATGATGCGTTTAACAGGTTTTGCAAGTGGACGGCTCATTTGCCTTGTTTTGGTTTTAATCTTCTTATTCTTTGTATTGAAATTGATAGCTTCCTTATTACCTGGCATTATCTTCGTTTTAATTACTAAACATTATGATGACGAGTGTTCAGTACACACATTTCAAATACCCAATTCTTTGGTTTAAAAAGTTATGACTGCATTTTGCCCAATATGGCGGTGGGCCATATTGAGCACTATTGACCTCTTTACTTTTTCTGGTGCCTGCTAGTTACACAATGCAATACATTGTGTCATACACATTTATATTCACGTGTGCCCATATTATTCATGTATTATACTGATCAGGTTTCCAACAATAGATGCTGAAACGAAATATTACTTGCCTTGCTAAAATAATAGCAAAATTTACTTGCTCAACATGCCACTTCAACTGGAGCTACTGCCTCTCACACCATTCGCAAAAAAAAAATGAGTCGCGCAAAAATGCTTTCCCTTGTTATGAGGATATAATTTACGGTGAAATCTAGTAGCACCAACGGAAAGTTGCAGAGATCTAGGGGTGGGCCATATTGGGGACTCGGGCCATAATCGGTACACTTACCTTTTTAGAATATTTCTGTGTTGCAAAATGATCATAAAGGCCTGAAATATGATAAGCATAAAAAACTCTATTTTTCTAGAATTTTATGTACCCTAGAAAGGATTCAAAGGGCTCGACAAAGAGTTGATATTTACTTCTACTGTTTCCTAAAATTTATTGTAGCATCGTTTGAAGGCTTGCATTCCAGAAATTCATCTAATTACAATGTGACAGTAATTTTGGTAGGGCCTATATTTTGGCCATGCCTTCCTTGATTACATTCTGAAATCGAAAATAACTTAAATTGACTCGTTCAAACTTGGCTCAAGTGTTCGCCATATTGTCACAAATTATTCTGAAGTAGGTCAACGTTTTACAGTATCCCCGAAATAATGGTGCAATCTTCGGGAGGTGATTATTTGAGAAATTCTCAGGTAGCGAGACATGTCTATACGTCTCTCCCTCAATCGAAAACATTGCGTAAAACATATTCTTGGTTTGAGGTCTCGTACCCCCCCCCTTCCCCCTCTGAAGGAGTGTTCAAAAGCAACAATGAATAATAAGGAAAGAATAAAACCTCTGCCCTGCCTTCTGGGCTACCTGGTCAAGCCGAGTCCCAAGCATGGACCCGGTGACCCCATCCAAAAGTTGACTCGGTGACCCGTGCTTTACCCCTGACTGCCCATCGCGAGACAGTAGCTTGAATCCATGTTAGGCCAGCAACATCTTTTCTCCATTCTTTTTACAATATTCTCTGTATGTAGTTATTTCAGTTAATTTTCCAGGAACCTCTTTCAGTCGACTCGTAGTCTTTCTCGGCTTCGAATCTCGCCTGAGGTCAGGGCCGGATTCATGCCTCTAGACGCCCTAGGCCCATGACTTCCATCGCTCCCTCCCTTGTCCCTCATCCCTCCCGTCCTTTTAACCTCTCATGTTCCGAAATCACTCTCCTTCGTTCTTTCGACATTTAATAATAATAACGAGATAATTACTATGTCATCGTCTTTGCCACTTCTCTTTTCGTAGGGAAGAAGAAAATGTAGATTAACAGAATTGAACCTTGCAGTGTATATCAGTCCACCCGTCAATACGTCTCTCCTCAAAAACTAGCAACTTCAAAGTTACAAATCTCTAGGAATGAACAAAAACGACACTGCAAACTTATCTGCTACCTTGAATATGTGGGCAGCTCGTTGAATGTTAAACACTATATTAGTGAATATTTATCTCTTGAAGATATAAGGTCAAGTTAGGGAAATAAATAAGGCTTATTTCTACTGTCATAAAACTCACTTCAGTTATGTTTAAAAATCTAAAAACCTTTAGCCATCTTTAGATAAGACCGGGGAAGGGTATGGGAGGGTAGCGGCCCGTGTCTTAGTTCGAAGGAAACATTCGTGTGGTGAAACTGAAGGCAACTCTGGGAACCTTCAGTCATTCAGATTCAGCCAGCAGGATTCGAACGCACGGTAGCTACCCGTTGCGGACTAGAAAAGACAGGTTAGAAAATTACACCTTACTTTTCCTGATATACAAACATCTAACGAAGATTACGCCTTCATGCATATAAATTGTTTCAACACAAAGTAAGCCGGCCGGGTAGCCGAGCGGTCTGCGGTGGTAGACCATCGGCTCGAAGGTCTCGGGTTCAAGTCCTTGCAGGGGCATGGGAGTGGATTTTAGCGAATCGTGACGGGCCGAAATCCAAAGTTACTGGACTGGTTCATATAAAAATAAAGTTTACTGATGTTAATCAAACAAAGTAACTTTTACCTATTGGCAGGGATATAGATGACTGCCGCGCTTTCTATGTAGCATTAAACAAAAAATATTATTTGTGTGTACAAAGGCAAAAGAGGAATAAATAATATTTCTAATTTGAGCGCTAATGTTTGATTTACTATTTCTAATGTAAATTAACTAAAATTTAAAGTATCTGAAGTCAATTATATATGAGAGGTCGCCCAGGTGAAAGGTGATGGTGTTTAGCGCTCCCTCTACATGGTCCTTAGTGTATTTTGCTAAATATTTCTTTAGTCTCGCGCTTTAAATAGCGATTACTAATTTTTCCCTGTAAAGTGCACCCCTATGCCAGGGCCTATTGCGCCTAATGGTAAATCCTGCCCTGCCTGGGGCATGGATGTTTGTGCATTTTAACTAAGTGTATAGGCCAAATCGTGATGGGACGAAGTGAAAAGATGCTAGACTGGCCCATACAAAGTAAAATTTACTAAAGGAATCTCTTTCAAAGAATACTCACATTGGCATTATAAACCTTGTAACAAAAGCATACAAACTAAAGCTTTTTCTTTGCCTCACTTATACATGAACATTTTCTATATTTAACATAAAAGAAAAAAGGTTGAAAACTAAAGATTGTACAAAACTTACCTAATCGGCAGATTGGTATATAATGCCCAACGTAACGAAACCCTGGAACGAGATTAGAATAAACTTCTGTTAGCAAATTGGAAAGTTGTACATCTGTAAATTTTAGGGCAGTTTCCAAACGCAAGTAAAGCAAGCAAGGATTCCTACAAAACCTTTATATTGTGCAGTGTATTAATAAAATACAGAGAGTTACACTATTACTGAAACGATAATGATACTGTAAGGTTGCCTATATTTTTATACCGTGGCAGAGTTGGTTGAGCGTTGGCATCTCATCCGGAAGATCTACGTTGGTATCCAGAGACGGGCCATCCTGACAAGTTTCTTCAGGATATTTCCTCAGTCACACCAGGCAAACGCTGGGAGAATACGTGCAAACTAAGAACTGACCGACTTCCTTCCCACACCTCTTTCCCCTTCCCACATTTCTCTCTGTTGTAAATGGAGGTTAGTCCTATAGGTTCACTTGGATCAATAAACAAAACAAATACATAACACTGATTTATCAATTCGATCGATATGTTGAATTTGAATTTATCAAGCCGGTATAGGGTATGGGAAAAGATGCGGAAAGAGCCTAACTTGAAGGTGCCATCCTAGTTAGCATTTGCCTGTTGATACCGTAGAAAAACCCAGGATCCCCTGAATGTGAATACAACGCGCTACTAACAGAGCTACGACTGTTGGGTTCGATCCCTTCGTATTTTATTTTATGTTTGTTCAGGTTTAATTTTATGGACACACTGAGTTCCATCGAGAATATTCCCGTGGTAGTTCAATTGTAATGTGTTGCGAATAACTCTGGAATGGGTGGACTTATTTGAGTACAGCTTTCTGTAACATAAAGAACACAAGCTGTTCTATAGCCTTTCCAACCATTCCGAAGTTACTGGCAAATGAAATTTTATCAAAATGAAGGCACTTTTGATTCCGATGTGAAGTAGATTCACATCCTGTTCTGAATCAAGGCTATCAAAACTATCAGGGTTTAAAGCTGTGTTGTTCTCCTTTCAATGCGTCACTTAGTCTACATTAAATAATCAATAATAAACCATAAACGTATATTTTGAATTGTTTCTTATTAACATAGCTTGGTCTGTAGGAATAATAAATTTAACTTTTATAAGGAATATTAACAAAATAAGTAACTCTATAACTTATGGAATTCGCAAGTTCATCACAGCAGTAACAATCGCTCACCATAGGATTCTAACCTGGTCAATTTTCATCATGAGCATCAACCTCTCGAAGATTATTCTAATAATGTAATATTGGTCTTCCCAACTACCCCTTTCTTTCTTACCAACCACTTTGTTTTCGCCTCAGTCGAGCTACATGACCTGTCCCTCTTAGGCGTCGTGATTTCATTATTCTTATAGTATTGGGTGAGTCGTACATCCTGCGGTGTTCATTATGCAGTCTCCTCCGTTCTCCAGTTCATCTCGTCCCGTTTTGGCCAGTATATCTTTCTCAAAGCCTTATTTGCAAACACTCGTAATTTTTGTTCATCTGCTAGAGTCGTACTCCAACTTTCGCAATCGTAAAGTATTACCGGCAGAATAACCGTTCTGCATATTTTCAACTTTCTTGGTATTAATCGCGAGGTTAGGAGTTTTGGACTGAGTAGAAATATGCGTTGCCCGATACTACGCGACTTTTTATTTCTTCCATGATCTCGTTCTTGCTTGTTACACATGCTCCTAAGTATATACAGTATATATATATTCTCTACGATCGTATACTTAATTATTATGTATCTATTTCCTACATTCTCAGTTTTTCGGTTTGTTATCATGTATTTTGTTTTCTCTTTCACCTGTATACATATCTTATCGCAAGCTTCTACTAAGACATCGACGTTACTTTGTACTGCATCTATATCGTCCCCTATTAATAATAGTGCTATTAATAAGGTATTCTATTCCTAAAGGCGTGAGCGGATTCAATCCGTAGTAGAAAGTGTATTTTCCCTGTCGGCTCCTATCTTAACGCTTCCACCAGACTTCTTGTATCGCTAGTATGTCCATCCTGTACCTCTCAGTCTCGCTTGCTACCGTCTGGAGAGCACCCATTTTGTATAAATTTCGTACGTTCCATGTTCTTATTCTAAGGCCTTTCATAATGGAAGCGTACCGGGAAAGAAGGAGGAATGTCCATAAAAGGTGATTTCTCTTAAAGCACATTTTAAAGTCCAACTCTCTCATTTATTTCCATGTATTTCATATTCTTAAAACCGTTATAACTTTTAGTTCTTGGATTGCAACTTTTTGAGCGGTTAGCTGTCATTATGTAGTACTTGTTACGAGTGAAAACTTTTTTATGAAGTGTACATTCTCCTTTCTTTCCCTGTACGCTTCAATTCTGTTTCCCTGAATTAGATCCCACCCGGAGATCCGAATGCGAAATGCAAGTTATCGAACAAGATTAATAGGTTTAGTGCACTCTTAAATTAACGAAATTATTGATTCATGGGTTATCACTGTAGTGCTTAAACTGTGGTCCGCGGACACTAAACTACTGATCATAACACATAACAAAACTACTAATGATTAGCAGAATATTCTTAGTGAGTGTTCTTACTCAACACATTGTTGATGACTTTTAAGTAGGGACGAAAATATTTGAGACGAAAATGGATGATCACACCTTGTCACCCTTGAGCAACTCCCACAATTCAAGATGGCATCAGCCGATACCATCACTTTTCAATGCATTGCGCTATATGAGTTAAAATATCATATAACACACCTAAAGTTTGGTATTAAATCCTTTCTATCGTTAGTAACTTTGAAGTAGAGCCTATTTAAGATGAACATGGCTGATGACATTTTGTCGCCTTTGAGCAACTCCCATAATTCAAGATGGAGTCCATCAATAACATCACTGTTCAATACATTGTGTTATATGACTCAATAATGTCATATAAGATACCGAAACTTTGGTATTAAGTATTTTTTATCGTTAGTAACTTTGAAGTAGAGTCCATTTTAGATGAAAATAACTTATAACATTGTCATCCTTGTGCAACCCCTACAATTCAAGGTGGCGCCCGCCAATAACTTCACTCTTCAACGCATTTTGCTATATCACTGGATAATGTCTAATGGCAAACCATAAATTTTGGTATTAAGTACTTTCATTATTAACTTTGAAGTAGAGTCAATTTGAAACGAAGATGGCTGACACAATTTCAAGATGGCGTCTGTGAATAACGTGACTGTTCAACTCATTGTGTCATATGACAGAAAATGTCATATGCTACACCCACAATTTTGGTATCAAGTATTTTTATTGATAGTAAATTTGAAGTAGAGTTTATTTGAAATTAAAATGGCTTCTGTGGGCCACACTCGCAGTTCAAGATTACACCACATATAACGTCACTGTTCAACGCATTGTGTCGTATGATTGAATCATACAGAATATTAGTTATTTTATTTCATCATTATTTTAGGATGCCAATATAATATATTATCTGTTGTTTGATGTCTTCTGATAAAGTTAGTTTACTGATAAAGAAGATAAAGAAAGGTGACTGGCATGAATGTTCACAGGTTTACGTTTCTCGATTTGATTCTCTACTTCTTCGCCGCAGGGCGCACTAACTACCCTAGCTACGTCCTAATGCACCTCAGGTCTATGAAAAGATATCCTTGTACTATTAAGGATCGTTTTCTTAAATTTCAGTGCCATGCTGCATAATCCTGGGTTCCGGAATGCTTTGCGAATCGATATATGGATAGATTCAACATTCATGAGATAGGGTCACACGCAAGGTGGAACCATTGTCATTATCCTGAATTGTAAGTCCCGAAACCTTGAGACCATATTAAGTTGGCATACTTGCGCCAAACTCGAAAATAACTTGCAACTGTTGTGTGAAGGCAGTAAAGATACAATCCAAGACAAGCACAAAGAGGAAATTAAGGTTAGAATATCATCAGATGCTGCGGATGGGAATGGAATAATGCAGAAAACATTGCCTCGGTGATGATGCCATCAAGGGCTAATCGGCATTATGATCAAACGATTTGAAGAAAGCAAATGCAAACTTTTGATCATCAAGCTTTCTCTTGCCAATACTAAAACTCGTTATGCTTTGATCCAAAGCAAATAAAAACACTTCAGTTGGCCCAAATAAGATATTTCGTGATAGTGGCCTCATTTTTTCTCGAATAATTGGATTTCAGGCTAGCTCTTGAACAGTAGTTATGAAGCATGTTCTCTCTTATGAGCTAGAACCAGTGCCAATATAGATGTTTAAAGGCAATGCCGTATTTATTAATGAAAATAAACGCCAATGTTAAATATACGTTAATGATACCTTGGCATTTTGGAAAATGATGCTCCTGATGCAATTAATTTTTCAGGCTTGTGGTTCTCACCTTTTAATACTTTCTATTCTACATAAAGTCAGCTACAGAACTTTGAGGCAGAGAAGTTGAAAGAGCTAATTAAATGCAGATATTTTAGTCTCAACCACATTCTTTTATGTATAAAAGTACGCTTGGAAGAAAATGAGTTCAAAAATATATCTTCCTGAATACAATGTTGAAGCAACCGCTTTAGCGCTGCTTAAAGTTGACTGTTTCACTATGCTCCTTCAAGATGACCGCAATAATTGCCAGTTTGAAAATCTCGAACTAGCATGGATGATTAACAGAGTAGTATTTTCTGTCTTCTTATTAGTTTCCGAGATATTGCACGTTATTCAGTCATATGGCAAAGTGTGTTGAACAGTGATGTTATCGGAGGATGCCACCTTGAAGTGGGAATTCCTCAATGACAAGATATTACAGCAGTTTTCCTTTTAAATACACTCTACTTCAAAGTTATTAATATTAAAGAAACTTAGATCCAAAAAATTGAGTGTGCTATGCGGTATTATTCTGTCGTATGGCACAATGAGTTGATCAGTGACGTTATACACGGACACCATCTTGAATTATGGAAGTTACCTAACGGTGATAAGGTGTCATCAGTTACTTTCTTCTCAAATAGACCCTACTTAAAAGTCATCAAGGATAAAACATATTATATTAGAGTGACGTTATTGGCGAACGCCATGTTGAATTGTGGGAGTTGCACAAGGGTGACAAAATGTCATCAGCCCTTTTTATCTTAAATAGATTCTACTTCAAAGTTACTAACGACAAAAATACTTAATTCCAAAGTTTGGGTACATTATATGACATCATTGAGTCGTATGGCACAATGCATTGAACAGTGACGTTATTGGTGGACTCCATCTTGAAATGTGGGAGTTGCCCAAGGGTGACAAATGTCATCAGCCATTTTCGTCTCAAATAGACCCTACTCGAACGTTATCAACAATAAAAGAAACTTTATGCAAATATTTTGGGTATGATCCATCGGCTGTGGAATACACAGACCACCTAGAACATTGCCACGAACCACAGGTGATCCGGGGACTACAGTTTGAGAAATACTGCAGTAGATGAAGCTTTAACCTATGTCTGTCTTATCTCTAACTATCTTAATCTAAATTTGGCGTATTTGACCTCACACTTTCGCTGATTGTTAGAATGCCTTATGTTGGTGACGTTATTTTTGAGCTTTCAGGCCTTGTATCTATCTAGCCCTGGCTGACTCCTTATACAACATACACTGCTTTATTGCTAATTCGGTGCATAGAAGTTAGAATGGGATTATGTAAAGTTGCAAAAATAAAACTTACTTCTCTGTTTAGAAAATTTTTCTAGTTTTTAAAAAACGCAGTAAAAAGAACAAAAAATGTATATTAAATTTAAAACAAAAAAAATCGTCTGCAAGAAGAGGTACTAAAATATAGAACAAATGACTACAACATTTAAGAAAATTTATTTACCTTTAACTTAAAACCATTTTGAATTATCTGTTGAATTTGAATTTTATTTATGGCCTTTAGCCGTATATTTCTCAGACTGGGATAAGTTGGAGAAAGGATGTGGGAAAGAGTTGGTCAGAACCTTGGTTTAATGTACGATCCCAGTATTTGCTTGGTATGACTGAGGAAAAATCTTGGAAAAGTTTAATCATAATGGTCGACAGCTAGTATTGAACACAGGACCAACCCAAATGCAAAATTAACATGTCCACCTACTGAAATACGACCGATCGGTACAGCCATTTTGAAATCAGTTGAATGATAAGGCAATCAATGTGTCTATAATTTCTTTAGCCGTATAGTTAATATCTTGCGCCAGTTCATAGAAGTTCTACGATATATTTAGTAAATAACTGTTTAACCATTGTAGTCATCATTGAAGAGGACCAGTTAAATTTATTCACTAGAATTATAATGACACCTATTTCTGACAGATCAGGAAAATCTAAATTAAGAAGTACCTTGACAGACTGGTGAAACTAAGGTAAAACTCAGTCAAATGGATTCTGTATTAGTTATTTTAGGACAAACGCACAACGTTTACATTATTGTCTCACTGTTTACTGGTGACTGATATTTATTTAGTTCTATCTCAGTCCCACCAGTACTAGGGTCGAGATGGTACGTTAATATTAGGCCCTGGTCAACTGTCATCCCAGATTCTTTCCCCACAACCTTTCCTGGGCTGAGTCACAGGTTGCTAAAGACCATAAATATAACTCAATTCAAGCAAATAAGAACAAAATATCAATTTTTGAACCACATACCTTGTTCGTCCTGAGCCAAAGTTGCCTAAAGGACTTAAAATTAAATAAAGAAATATACATTTTTTTCAATTTATAATTTAGGAGTGAAAATAATCGTAATCGCTCCAGACATCATATTATTTCAAAGGAAGGTACTTTATAAATCACGTAATGGAATATTGATATCTTACCTCTGCACAAGAAGGCTGCTGCTGTCCTAATGGTATTGACTGAAAAGAAGAAGAAATTATTTTCATATACAGGCAGTTTACTTCCATTACACACTAACTACAAGTTTGAGAATGCCGTCAGAAGAATTTCCATTCGTCCCGTTTTTCCGGACAAGTCCCATTTTTATAAAATATTCCACTGTCTCTACACTTCGCCCAATGTCCCGCTTTTCAAGTACCTTCCTGACTAACTCTAGGACTTACGGAACGTGCAAGCCGCATGTTAAGAAACGTTCGCCATTGAATTCTATCCTGGGCAAGATCAAGTAAGTTTCCATCATAAACATTTAACTCACTAAGATCCCATCTAATAGTGTCATCAGAACAACGTTTCGGCCTCTTTGCCTGTGGCTTACCAACCACAGTAAAACATAATCATTGTTTTCCTCATCCGAACTGGAAAACATTATTCTGTGGCTGAGCTATGAAATTCTTTGCAAATTCTCGTTTGTACGTATGATTAAAAAAGAAGGGTGATCTTTTGTTTTACAAACACACTTAGAGCACGCATGTCCATATTTTAAATTTTACAGAAGAGCAATTTAAAGATTGAAACTTCCATTAACAGCAAGAGAATTATATTTTAAAAAGGTTTTCGAGCACATAAAGTTGTCCCTGATCTTCACAAAAATTAGGAGCGATATATGCTTCTAAATCACCGCAATTGCTGGATAATATTTTAAAAATAAAAATGGGCATGTGTCAAGTGTGCTCTAAAGACACGATATGTGGTACCACTTTTAAGTAACTATTAAACTTTTTATTGCCTCGTTAATTACAATTTCCTTTCGTAATATTTTTGTATACGGTACACACAAGATCTCATTACATAATTCATCCTCGTTTGCATCCAAGTTTTGCATCACTGTCTTTAGGAAGGTACCTCATATTCTATTATGAAATTAATGCCAGAGCTACCTAGCGAATGAATTCAAAATCACGTGCTCCTGTACAAAAACTCATTAATTTTAGCGCAGGCAGAAATGGGGAAGCGTGCTAAGTCTATCTATTATGAGGTCTATGCTAACATATAGGACATTCGGAAAGCATTAGGAGCAGTGAGACATTTTATGAAGGAACAATATACCGCTCCGGGGCAAACAGGACAAATGGGAGTTCACCCTAAGACTTTTCTTGCGGAAGGACAGTTGTCCTGTTGCTTGTGAAACACGAGTATTTAAGCTCAACGTTCTGGTGGTTACCTTTACTTATATCCTTATATCGATTTACAGTTGAATATCTTATTGTAAAAAGGGACCCGAGTCACGTTTATGAAGTTTCGACAAAAACGATCTTCTCTAACACAGTAAGCATATGAAGTATAGTTCTTCTGGGGTGGTCATGCTCCTGTTGTGGTAGTTGGATCAGGACCATTTGTGATGCAAAAGATGTATCTACCCTCAGATAGTCTGAAGCAAGCAAAAACTCAAAACCACAAAAATAGTGACTCAGGTCCGTTTTTACAATAACATATTCATTTATTGAGTCCTCTCAATGTTTCTTTACGTTGATACGTATGATATGCAGTGCTGAAGTTGGGCCGAAACGACGTTCGGGCATAATTAAAATCTAGCATCGAGAGTACCGGCATAAATTCACGAAGATACATACGCAATAATCTAGAAAGTTTTCAAAATATATTTTGACAATGAGTTTAATCTGAACTGTTAGTAACATCAGGATCTTGTATTCTTTGTTGTGACTATTTATATTAACAATATAATAATTCTTGTATTTGTTTTTAAAATAATAATTCACTATAATCGATCATTCTTAAGTATTCAATTACCTATTGGTTACGCCTGTCTTATCTATTGTTATGAGATGCTCTAAATTCACATCCTTTGCGTTAAAAGGTATATTAGTTATCCTTTTTGCTATTGTAAAACTAAGTAAAATACTTTTTATAAATTTATGGCTTTATAAATGTATCGTTCCGCATAAAATATTTCTCCAACTTCAGCACTGGTCATATGTAGGCTAATGTTTCATGGTTACCCAGTTAAGCAATGATGCAAAGGTTTCCAAGATGTCTTCGTCTATGTTACTATTCTATAATACTATAGTACCATGTACAATCTTCCTATAATATACTACATTTTATACCCCTATAATACTATCTTCCTCTGTAAAAAAAACTTGAATTTGTGTTAACATTGTGAGAAAATTGACTGAACAGTCACCCACTGACCTGGAATACACTGTCCCTATCAAAGATCCTATTAAGTCTGAAACGGACATATTTGCGTTCTTTGCTATAAACAGTGCAAATTGTCACTGCACCTGTTACTATAAGTACGTAATGAAAGTTATAAACGAAAGAAACAGATAGAGCAACAAAGATAAGGGTCCAGTTTTGGATGATAAGTTAAATTGAATTGGTTGGTACCCTATATCGTTGATATAAATATCACGAAGTTAGTAGAAACTGTAAAAGGAGATAGGAGCTTTGAAACCAAAACTGTTTTGTTTCCTCAGAAATACGATTAATAAACCTTTATCTTTCTTCTATTGTACTCTTCAAATTATAAGTGAACATTCTGTAAAACATTATTAAAAACACCAAAACTGGACGTTCAGACAATTCTTTACTTCCCTACACTGTTAACATTAAGGTGTTGTTATGGATGAACGTCAATTTGCTTCCTGGACAACCCTATAACTAGAATGAGCTGTTCCCTTCTCTTTGTTCTTAAATTGTGAATACAACTTAAGAGTTTCCACTGTAACTGAACACCATATGAAAAACTTAATGTTTCTTGATTAACGGTTAAACTTCGTTAACAAGGTTTAATGTTTAAAAAATGTTGTACTGAACTTTAATCGTTTTATATTGACGTTCAATGTTAACCTGTTCATTCACCTAAAAACATCCTGCGGTGAAAGTCGACGCCTGAGGATTATATTGTGCGTATCTCCTATTAAAATTCTATAGAAATTATGACAATATAATCCTCAAATATCGTGGTTTGGTTAACCTTCAACTGTAAACAACACTGACAAGATTATCTTGTGATCATTTATCAGTCGTTAGGATCATTTAGAAGTGTTTCTTGTAGTATCGCAGTGAATACAAGATGAGTAAGGGAAATGAAGATAACACAAATCGCTATGGTGTTAGCTGTAAATGAGGAATAACTATCAAGCGACGTGAGAAGTGAAAATAGAAGAGTAATTTCTTTTGTGTTCATAACATGTTTTGAGGAAGAGAAGAAGTATAGCAAGAACTATCGTTTTCATGTGTTTCTATAAGATAAGCGTTATTCCTGCAAAGTGACGCTAATTTATATGGGCCCGTGGGGCCCGAGTCTACTCAATAATTTGCCTGTATTATTTGTTATCTATTTTGAAAGAGATAAGGCTTACATGGTGGACTGCTTATTTGAAAATCTGTGATGGACACAGTTTACTACGCTCTAAAGGTTTAATACATAAATACGAATCCTGAAGTGTGTCCCACAATTTTACATGCTCTTAAAAGGCTTCATTAAACTAAGGTGACTAGACATCTCGATTTCATCGGAGCGGCTCTTTTTTACAGTCTGTCCAGACCTTTTTCGGGCCTAAATCGAGACGCCAATATCTAATAATCGGAACTTAAATTATTTCCCGCTTTGAAAAGAGTAAAGACAGTTTTACGTTCAACAATTTCCCCTCAAAAAAGACTTGATCATATTGGTGTTTTAAGAGTACATAAGGATATTGCTGAAACGTTCGATTTATAGGATGTTTGTGACAATTTCTTAGGGAAAAGTGCAATCAGGAGCAGTAGCGGCTCAAAGTTGATTACTAGCTAAAGTGGTTGCTATTGCCAACATTTCACAGCCTTATTGTGACAAATTAAAATTAATATCGTGATTATGTAAGGAAGGGATTGAGATTGTTTTGATATAATTATAAGATCTTTGACCCATTGTTTTACAAATGTTGGCGCCACTGAGTCCTGAATGTGTATTTATGCATATCTATTGGACACAAGACCCTTCCTTTTATTTACGTTATGTTCCAATGTGCACACGTATTCAACCAAAAGAAAAATGTAGGTAAGTGTAGTATAATACATATAGATGCAGCTCAATTGCATCCATATGACAGGGTCCACTCAGAGAAGGGATTACATCACATAGTCATTAAAGGTGTGATTACTACT
>JAGDQP010049567.1:0-14464 GCA_022664845.1 Lepisma saccharinum | reverse complement strand
CTCCCTCCATGTTCAATGTAGAATGATGTACTCCAAGGCGGAAGGTGTTCGATGCCTCAAAGGCACATATTTTTAAAATAAAAATGTTATTGCTTGCTTTTGGTTTCTAAAACTGATACAAATTTTGTATCAACCCTTGTGTATAAAGCGAAACACCACATGTCTATGAAACATCTCTACTCTTGTATACGTATTCAATAAATTAACATTTCCGTCCTCGTGACAAGACAGCCAAATGCAATGATAATTTGAATATCTCGACAAATCTTGGTGCTAAAGCCATTGGACAACCTTTATTGCATGACTGTGAAGACTATCTCCACTCGGTGACGTATCTGGCTTTACTTTTTCTCCCTTTGCTCTGAGCATTGTAATCATTTCAATGGTGTTATCGTGTTCCGACCGGAACATTAAATTATGTGTATTCGTAGACTGATCCCTCTCCTGGTAATATCTCGTAAGTGATGTGATATAGTCTTCGCCATTGAAACCGGCACTGAATGTAGGCCATTTGCATTAACATTGTTGTTATTTCCATCAATATTTTTACAAGCTATGTCTTAATAACAATACCGAGATACCGCAGATCAGTGGAAGAGCATTGGCCTAGCATTTGGGAGGTCGTGGGTTCGATCCCAGAGGCCGACCATCCTGACTGAGGTTTTTCCAGAGTGTTTCCACAGTCACACAAGGCAAAATCCGGGATGGCACTTTCAACATAGGCTCTGACCGACAACTTCCCGAACGCTATCCCCTTCCCCTATCCCGGCCTGAGCCTTAGATGCCTGAAGATCATAAATAAAATTCAAAATTCTTAATAATAATAATGTTATTCTTGTCAGTAATGACAGAAGCATTGTGGAATCATATGGACACGCTTCCTTGGAAACCAAAATATGCCTCTCTCCTTCCTTGCACCCTCTGTCACAAGCACTGAGTGCAATTGAAATGTACGGAAAGTGGTAATATTTATAATAGTACTTGTCGAAGCTTCTTTCTCTTCCGCACAATACTGCTATCGATCTATCAAAGCCTGCAGTCATCAGTGAAAATAATTTCTTGGCTGTGATACCAAGAATTTCTCTAGCGTGAGTATGAGAAACGCTTCCAACATTACTGAGTTTGAGATCGTCTGTGTCAAAGATTTGTCTAAATTGTGGAAGAAGTGATAATCAGTTGTAGATAGGTAATTAGGCAAATATCAGGAGAGTGAGAGTGAGTTGCTAAGTACAATTAATGCACTGTCTACAGTCTCTTGTGAGACATGATACCGCGCATTGTGACAGCATATCCGTTGATCATACAGGCCGCTTGAAGCGAAATTTGTTCATTCATTTCCCGCAGTTCAGCACGGTAGCTACTCATTCTTGCTATAGCTTCTTTGGAGGAGTATGTGGTCAGTATCCCTAGATAAAAGACCACCACACAAGAAGCAACACTTTCGTGACGATAGGGATGGAAGCTAATCTCTATTTAGCTACTGTCCTTGTTGTGTACCATTAACGTTAAAGAGCACCTATTCATCACAGATATTGGAGAAAAGCTTTCTGTTTATTAAGAACGATAAAAGAACTACTGACCTCAGGAAGACGAACATTGTCTGTTGGTGTTAACCCATGCAGCATCCACATTTTCAGTTTTTTTATCTTTCCCGCAAGTAGTAGACGTCAAACTACAGTGGAATATTCGATACCAAGTGGTTCGGTTATCTCGCGTACACTCTGTCGGGAGTCAGCATTTCCTACATCTGTGCAAGGTTAAGACAAGCTTTATTTTTTTACTTGTTTTTCACTTCTGTAGTTACAATTGATGTAACAAGTTTGATTCAAGTACGAAATTGCCTATTCTAAATTGACTTGAAAATTCAAGTTTGTCAAGTGTCAACTAGTATGCTTAATTCAAGCTTGGTAAGCTTGTAGACTTGCCATAACAAGCTTAATGTAAGCTTTTCCATTTGACATGGAACACGTTTGATACAAGCTCGAGGTTATGACGTTCTTGACAAAATCATCAGCAACATATGAAGATAACCACAGCGATGATTTTCCAGCCTTTTGTCTCCTGTACGGAACTTTGCCATGTATATTGTGTTCGTTTCCTGTATTTTCCGCGAATCGATGTGAAACCTCCCAGTTATGATAAAGGGATATCCATAACTTACCATTGCAATATAATGTATCATACAGAGTTGCCAACTCAATATAAAATATTTTTAAGCACTCTATCTCCCAAAAGTTGCAAAAAACCGTTTGATGTAAAGGCTAACATACGTTTCACTGTTACGATTCATTGTAGAGATGTAAGGATCTGACGTATTTAGAAATAATAGTTATATGTTGAGTTGTTTAGACTGAATTATTTGTGGCACTGCAGTGACAGGCTGTGGGAAATCTGTAACGTCTGCAACATGAGTGGACATTGTTACTTTGATTGTTCAAGTTGTTTAGCTATACGTGCAGATATTTTCATAGTCTGCACAGAGCAAGCCCTGAACTTTCCCTCGCTCTCATGTTTGTCTTTAATGCTACTCGGTGCGACAACTGCATAGTGGAGGGTGTCCTAGTAGCACTATCACAGTGTTGAATCAATTTTGACAATACATCTATTGTGTTGAATCACCGTAAACAACACCGTTTCTTATGCTGATTTAAAACGAAAAGGAATTGTTACCCACTTTGAGGCAACGGAAAGTGTTGAAGTAAGGCAGTCACATTTATGCAGTGTATTACGTCATTTGTGGATATGCTAATAAAAATAATGTTTATATGGAGTATCCATAAAGCTTGAACTGAACCAGTTTATGTCTGCTGATTTCGAGGTTAATCGTGGCTGTTGTAGTCCAATGGTAGAATAGTCGACCGACAACAGGGAGTCTCGAATCCCGATCACTGCAGTGATAAAAGTTTCAGTGAATATTTTCAACACAACCAAGGTCCTTGTGTTCAGGATACACACTAAATTCACTGGATACACGCGGAATTCAGCTCTATTTCAGCGGAATATTTCATATTTCGAGAGCGGAAAGAGGAACCACTCACTCTTTTAGAGTGGATTTTCATTGGAGATAATATGATAAATTTCCACTCGAAAAAAGATGGGATCTATGGTAGTTCATTTCGATAGGATTGTAGACATGATACTTTTTCTAAGTGAATTTCCATTTTATCAGATAACGTTTTCATCTTTTGAACACGAAAACGAAGCGAAAAAAATGCAGAAAATGTAAAAAGATGCAAAAGGGGGCATTTATTCATAAGTAGTGAGAAAGAAAAGTAATGTACTTATGAATAGAAAAGATTAACAACGTATATCTTGGGGAGATTTGAACCCGGTACCTTCCAGCCAGCTATCCAACGCCTCAACCCTTCAGACAGCCCTTCAACTGCGAGAATACGCCTTCGAAATGTTTTATATCGTCTCGTCAAGTACTTTAGAACAACGTTCAAAGATTTCTTCTACATGTCTTACTCCTGACGTCTTCTGGTATATTTTTGTCACTGAGAAAAGTTTTCAGGTTTTCTGTTGTCATTTATAACTAAACGCAAGTTTGACAGTAGGCTTATAGCTTCGTCTCTCGATAACCTTGGCAGTAACAAATGGCGGAGAAAAAATTTAGTAGACATTGTGAACCACTCTCAAAAGATGAGAAATCGCTCTTTAGTTTGAAGAATAAATTACATCCAAACGCATCGGAATTCCGTCTAGAAAGATCACATTTTCCATCCAAAGCGAGAACGTTTCGTTGAAAGCTTCTCTTTCCGATTGAAAATTCCGCTCTGGAAGGAGTGGTCTCTCTTTAAGCTCTAAGAAGAGTCAATATTGCGCTCTTTTAATGTAGTGTGTACTTTAAACATAGTTATTTCGTTTTGTACGATTTGTGCAGGGAAAAAATGTTAAATTAAAAATTTCCAAGGTAGTGGGTACCTTGTCTTTGTATTTAAGGGGTACTTCAAGTATTACGGAAGCTTTCAAGTAACATGAACTTTAACATACAAGTTACCTCCTTGTACATTAAGGAGGTAAGATCAGAGCAATATTTCTGTAAGATATAATTGATAAACATGGAAACAATGTAGATTTAAATTTTCCAAATAATTTACAATTATTAATCTAATAATTATATATTTTTTACTTTCTAATTCAGGAGCGAATGTTGTTCTCTAATACATTGTTTACATTTCTTCAGATTGTTTTTAATTATTAAGCTAAATTATACGTATTTGTTACATTTTAATTGGCGAGTAAGTGCCCTATATTCCTAACCTGTTATTTGGGTTTGTTAAAAAAAATGAATGAATCCTCCAATGTTAAAAAGGACTAAGTCAAAAAAAAATCAACTTCTCAGGAGAGCGAAAAACTGTTGCCACTTAAATTGTATTCTATAAAATGAAGCTTCATTTTTCTAGTTCTGTTATGAGTCCAATGAAAATATTTTTCCACAATCCAAAAGTATTCAAAAAACAAAAATTTTGTAATTTATGGCCAAATTTTAAAATTTGACTTAGTCTCTTTTTAACATAGTGTTCAATAAAAAAAAGGAAGGAATGTTAATGGAATGGTATTAATATGAATGTTATAGTGAAATATTTATTCAAAAATACATTTCAAACGACATTGTAAATGTTCATGCAGATAGTTTTACCTAGGTGTAGGAATAAGAAAATAATGTTATTTGTGCTCTCTAACAAAAGATATGTTTCTGCTTGAATCTTTCCAATTTTTTAAATGTTTTCTTCTTTTAGACAATCCAGTATTTCATGATAAAAATGTTTTGAGTCAAGGGTGTGACATGCATAATAATAGACTTTTTCTAACGCTGATCTTCTTAGCGCTGATAGTCACTTTACAATGATGTACTTTTTCAATTAGAAAAATAATGAATTTGACACATAAGTTCGGGAGTATAATGAACACTATTTACTATGTTAGTTTAAGCAGTGCATTAACAAAAAGACAACGTGAACATGGGCATAAGTCATAAACCCACAGTCAAAGGTTGAAAGTTCCAAATTTTATCAACACATTTAAGTTCCGTGACGCTTCTCCAATCGAAAGACTTTAAGATATTTTCCCAAAGCAGAGATGAATAACAGGATACAATATGTCACGATCAATCACCAATAAAACAAATAAAAGAATTGTTTGGCGTTTAACACATGAGAAATTAAGCACAGAGGCAATTATTCGAATTGCTATATACCAGGAAATCATGATGTAATAACTAATACTTGTAATTCAAAGAGAAGAATTTCAAAGACGTGATTAAACGAAGGTTGGGTGTTAAAAAGAAGTGAGTAATGGTATGTTCAAAATTCAGAGACATGACAACTAGAAGGGAAAGATGCAAAGTTAATTCCCATTTACCACATTTCCTCCTTGACAAAAACATCCTCTTATTTCCCCTTCCCAAATCTGGAATAAATAGTCCTCCGACACAATTCCTCTTGCGAACACGCTTCATCTGAGCTACCCCAAATTCTATTTTCTAGTATTAAATAATGTTATTACACGACCCTAGTACTGCTATTACAGTGCTTTGTTAAAAGGAAACAAGTCAATGATTCTAGTGCGTCATTATACATGGAACATGGATTTTTGCGTATATTCAAGGAAAAGCACGAAAATTTAGTAATTTTGACTTAGTTCCTATTAACATTGGAGGATTATTCTATTTACAATTATTAGATTAAGAATTCATTAAACTGTAAACTGTTTGATGCAATTTTGGTTGTTTTCATTTATCATTTAGTGATATTTATAAATAATTTAACCCTCGGAACGCCAAGATCGGGTCAAAATGACCCATGCAGTCAAGATTTTTTTTTTGTCCGTTAGTGAAATTCTGGAAGGGTGAAATTCTGTGTATTTTTCACGTATGTGTCCAGAAATCTTTTGGGAAAATGTGACGTTAAACTCGTGTATTTATTGTGTAATAATTTGAAAAACAATCAACCATAAGTCAATTTGATCCGATCTTGGCTTTTGTGTAATTATTTCTAAATTTCATTATACATTCAAATAACAAGTTGTTTTCGATTCAAATGATCGCACGTCCTTTCCAAACGATCTACAATTTTATAACTTCTCAATTTTGCAGGTAGTTGCACCCAGTGCGCGAATTAAGCTTTTTAACCAAGGAGGGAGGGAATACAGTATAAGGCGCGGATTTCAACAGGCAACCTCTCTCTCTTTATATATATATATATATATATATATATATTGAGAGAGAGAGAGAGAGAGAGAGAGAGACCGTTGCTGACTACAGATTGAGTAGTCCCGGGTTCGATTCCCGGCGCTGTCAAGGAATTTTTCCAAGGCGTGTGGGCCTGGAACGGTGTCCATCCAGCATCGTGATGCAATTGGGCAGCTGATATGAAAAAAAAAGAGTGGCGATCACAGTGGGAGCTTAGGCTCTCCTCTCCCAACCCGTCTGGTAAGCATGAGAGCAGTAGACTAATCTCTAGTGTTGCCAGGAGACGAGACGAGACGAGACAAGATGAGACTACTGGCTCTTGTCTCGTGCAAAGAGTGTCTCGTCTCGAATAGCAAAGCATGTATCGTCTCGTTTCGTTTGTCTCGTTTCGTCTCGTCTTGTCTCGTAACATACTGCAACATATCATGCCAACAAAATTAAAATGTAGGAGACTGCACCATGCTGATCAGGGTACAAGAAACTCATTACCCAGACTCAGGGGTGTAGTCACGGGGGCACAGGGATTCCGGGCCTTCCAAATAGTGTGTGTACAGTAGATATAATGTTTCGGACACCTCGTACACGATACGATACCTGTGTGTCAGTTCATATGAAATCGTCCAACTTGGTTGCTCGACCCCTTTTATTTTTTAAAAAAATATTTATATCCCTTACATAAGAATAGTTCAAAACAAGTATTATTGTATTTTTATATCACTCTATTAATTAATGGCAGCAATTTTTGTATTGCAGCGCATACCTACATTTGTGTTAGCAGACGTTTACTGAAAATGTAGTATATGCAGACTCGTTTGCCATAGGACATTCAAACAAAACAACATTCTTTCCTTTAAAATCCGCTTGATAATTTTAGTCCTATGCATGAAAAACCTAAAACGTAATCAAGCTGGTCAAAATGGTATCCAAATATGATTGCTGAAATAGAAACAGTTCCGTTTTTTAGGACTCTTTTTTGCCCGGTAGAGCTTGAATATCAAAGTTGATATTTTGTGCACTATTAACATACCGGTATCAAAGTATCTTGAAGGTTGATTGATATATGCTTCGTTATTCTTTTATGAATTTTTGAAAATCCAAAATATCGTATATGCCCAATATCTCTGGTGGAACAAAATATAAAAATCTAATTTCTTCGCACGTTATACATTTATGTCGGAAGTAAACTTCGGTAAAAAAATTGAACTTTGATATTTGAATTTGAAGGGAACTGCAAATTTGGTGCAAATTGTGGGTGAATAATGCTCGTGCGTATGGATATTGGAGATTCTTATCTCTGGTGGGAGACCAGATATAAATCTATTATCTAAACACGTTAGGCACTTATGTCAGGAGAAACTAGGTAAAAAGTTCAACGTTGATATTTGAGTTTGAAAGAAGTCGCAAATTTTCAAATTGTGAGGTGAATAATGCTCGCTTTGGTTAATGTGATATTACCACCAAAGTGTCCAAGAAAGATATAAATATGTCAAGTAGATCCTAAAAATCCTTGTAAGAAAGCTTACTATATGTATATTAGGGTGGGCCGAATTTTTTTTCAGGTATTGGGGTTCAAGTTGTCATCAAAAGTTGTGCATTGGTACCAAATATGGCCGTCCTAAAAAATATTTAACCGGGCTTCTGTACTCCTGAAAGACCCAATTGTTTTTTACAAAACAAGGAATACAAATATTATACCAGTTTCTACATTTTTGAATGCAAGTAGTTATGAAAAGTTGCGCATTTATATTAAATTTAGCCATGTCAAATGTGGCCCTTTTTGGCCACGTTTTTGACTGTTTTTAAACTAAAATTTTCGCAGGTTCTTGGGCCCGGCTAGATACTTTTTGATCTGGCTGTGTTTCGGAGAACAAACATAACCTTAACATTCTACAACTTTTGCACGCTACTCAAACTCAACTTTCTAAAAAAAAAAAAAAAAAAAAAAAAAAAAAAAAAAATCGGCCCTTTTCAAAATTAAAATTTTCTCGGGCCCCCGTTGCCCCTCTAAATATCTTTTGATCCGGTTGTGTTCGGAGCGACCAAACATAACATAATATTCTATAACTTTTGCACGGTACTCAAACACAACTTTTTAATATTTTTTTCCGGGAAGTCCCGAGAAAAGGCCGATTTTTTTAAAAAAAAAATTGAGTTTGCGTAGCGTGCAAAAGTTGTAGAATGTGACGTTATGTTTGTTTGCCGAAACACAGCCGCATCAAAAAATATCAAGCCGGGCCTCGGAACCAGCGGAAATTTTAGTTTGAAAACGGCCAAAAAAGCTTGACGGACAAGAAGGACCACATTTGCCATGGCTAAATTTCGTACCAATGCACAACTTTTAATAGCTATTCGAACACTAAAATGTGAAAACTTGTATCATATTTTTATTCCTTGTTTTGCAAAAAAAACAATTGGGCCCTTTAGGGGGTCCCGGAGCCCGGTTAAATATTATTTTAGGACGGTTATATTTGGCATCAATTTATTTGGTACCAATGTAAACTTTTGATGACAACTCGAACCCCAATATCTGAAAAAAAGAAATCGGCCCACCCTAATATATATCCAGTATTCAGTTGGTAACATGGCTGCTCCGCATGATCATTTTTCATTAGATTATGCAACCAAGCCTTTGGCAAAATTTTACCACCTTTCTATGTGTGTGGGAATTTATTAATACTTAAGCATTTCAATTATCATTACAGTAGTAAAATCGTAATTCTGAGAGTAATAGAGAATACTTCTTTTCAGAACCATTCTATGTACGAGTTACGCACGAGCATTACTTATATCCAATTTGCAAATCTCTGAGTCCCTTGAAACTCAAATATCATGGTAGAAATTTCTAATGTAGTTGCTCCTGACATAAGTGTATAAATTGTATAATAATTAGATTTTTATCTGGTCTCTCATCAGAGTGCGATCTTCAATGTTCCTACCAAAGCGCGCACGAGCATCATGAACAAACTGCAAATTTGTAACTCCCTTCAAACTCAAATATCAAACTCTGTAAAAAGTACAAATTTTTACGTAGTTTCTCTGGCAAATATATATCATGCGAAGTAATTTGATTTTTATTTTTTGTTCCAGCAGATTCGGTCTTCACATGAATAAAATGCGATTTTTTTGGATTTTCAAGAATTCATAAAATATTAAGGAAGAATATATCAGCCTTCATCTACTGTATACCTTCAATATACTTTGATATATAATAGTGTACAAGAAATTAACTTTAATATTGAATTCCTTCCGGCAAAAAGCACCCTGAAATTGTTTCTATTTCGACTATGACACTTGGATGCCATTTTGACCAGTTCGATTATGTTTTAAGTTTTTCATGCAGAGGACAAAAGTTATTAAACAGATGTTATTGGAAAGAATGTTTTTTGTTTTGAACATCCTATGATAAACCAGTCCGCAGATATTGCATTTTCCATTAAAATCTGCTAACACAAATTTTGGTATGCGCCGCAATACAAATATGTACACATTTAATCAATCGGTTGGTGTAAAAATAAAATAATACTCGTTTTGAACTATTCTTATATCATGGATTTTTTTTTCAGATGGTTCGAGCAAGCAAACTGGATGATTTCGATTGAAATATGCTCTAAACCTTGATTGAATAAATGATGAACTATTTTGGGTATACAAGATGAATGTGATACTATTTTGGTATTTTTAGAGGTGCCCCTAAGTAAATACGAGGCCCCCTGCGACAATTTGTCTGACTACACCACTGTCCATACTACACGACACAAGGATGTACCGCGATGGCTTAGTTGTAGAGCACTCACCTCTGGTGTGTGTGGTCGTCGGTTTAATCCCGGTTAGTGCCATGTGGACTTTGTGGTGGACAAACATCAAGTGTGTGTATTTTCTCGGGGTTCTCCCGTATCCCCCCACCAATTCTCCCATCATAATCCATTCGACGTAGGCCAAACTTGCCTAAAGACCTTTAAAATAAATACAATTAAATTCAGAAGACAAGGACAAATCGTTTACAAGATACTATTTCTCTGCAGTTAAGTGCCTAAGGTTCCTCAATCCTGAACTGCAGTTTTTTCTTTTCATTCTAAAACCTCGAAATTTGTTTTAACGGCTCAAATGCACGAACATAACTTGCTCATAAGTACGTCAAAGACACTAATGTCAAGTACTGTTTACACAACAATCAAATTTCGATGTGACTGCACTGGCCACAATATCGCAGCTAGGTGTCACCATCCCCGACACTACAATCAACACACTTGGACTATATACACAAACTTTGATCCCATATATAAGAGCCTTTAGATTTTTCACAGCACGACCACAATCTTTCAAGAACGGTTGCTTAATTTCGTCTGAACCAGTAGTGAATTACACCGCCTGCTGTGAATTAAGAGACGAATATTTGTCAATACGGTCAGTTCAATCTAAAGGCAAGCCTTCCGCACTTCTTCTGAAATGCTTTTTTTATACTCTCTGGCGCCAGTTCAAAAAATAAACCTATATGATTCTTTCCGATTTCAAATAACATCAAAAAACA
Organism: Lepisma saccharinum; assembly: GCA_022664845.1. Taxonomy (NCBI): domain Eukaryota; kingdom Metazoa; phylum Arthropoda; class Insecta; order Zygentoma; family Lepismatidae; genus Lepisma; species Lepisma saccharinum. The sequence continues at coordinate 3,743 of JAGDQP010049567.1, read as the reverse complement.
ATAAAAAAAAACTCCTTTCAAAATTCAGTACAGCAAAAGGTTGACACGTTTCTGTCTTTGGTTGGAACGAGAAAGACCAGGACACAACGGTTAATTACTGAAACCGTGTCATTAAGCGAACTTGTGGAGTGTGCTTCTATATGTGTGTGGTTATACATAGATATCTCGATCAATGCTTTAATATTGTACTTGAATCTGGAGCACTATCACAAAATGATATTATTAAGCTTGAATTAATTGGAAATTGGGATTACGTCTGGTTCTAAGGATCATTAAAAAATAATTTTAGGTATCCCTCGTACTTCGTAAGATAACCCTCATTTGAAGTAATAAACGCTCGTGTGGATTTGCAACGTAAATATTTTATTCCGAGTTAATAAATTTTTAAACAAATTAAATACCTGTTTGTATTTTTCGAGACAAGAGATGAGACGATACATTTCAAGAGACGTCCCGTCTCGTTTCGAAAACGAGACGAGACAAGTAATCTGTCTCGTCTTGAATTCCAAGAAGCCTGTTTCGGCTCGTGGCAACACTAATCTCCTCCCTACGGGGGGGGGAGGCCTCATTCAGTAGTGGATCGAATATGGCTGTGATTTGTTTATTATTATATAGCCTATACATAGAGAGGGAGGGAGACATGCTGGCCCATTTTCCAATAGAGGATCTGAAAAAAAAATCTTGCGGCCAGCCAACGGGGTGTCCGTGTTCAATTCCAGACACTACAGTGCCAAAATGTTCTTTGTATTGTTCAACATTATCTTATATCTGGCTGGTACTGGTACCCAATTAATATATATACTGAATCACATACGAAATGGTATAAGTAAAATTAACTATGTTTCTTAGCACGAAACGTGACTACTTTTAACTAATTTCTGCTTAAGTAGATTTTACTTGAATAATAAAATATACCTCAAAGAAAAATCCCTCTTCTTTAATAAAAATAAAAAATAGTAAAGTCCTTGATATCTCATGTCACCAAATGTCATTCATTTCTGTGGTAAAAAAATCACGAATTAGGAAGCAGTTTTCCTGCTTTTTCAATAATTAGTCACTCTAATTACTGAAAAACTTACCCCTCTTTTTGTATTCTGTTTTTTGACCTTTCTCCTTCCTGGTACGTGATATAGTGTTAATTCATTCTCGTTCGTATAAAGTACACTCTACGCTTTCTCTCTTTGTTTCTATATTGTATAATGTGTGCGTGACTATGTGTGAAACGCAAAAAATTTCGACATCACTTGTCATCAGTACCAAATGTCTCTCCTTCCTTTGCGTGGTTCCATTTCGCAATGGAGGCACAAAATGCTGGCTGGCATTGACGTTTGCCTCACTTGCTGATGATGCAATAACAACCCTGGCAGAAATGAATCGCTTATTAATTAGCCATTTGTGGCCGTTTGTTTCTCTGCAACATAAATCTGTCAGATGTGGAGAGTCACTGATCCAAATCCAAAACGTTCTCTCTCTCTCTTTTCCTTTCTTGCTCTCTCTCTCTCTCTCACACACACACACACACTCACTCACTCTAACTCTCACAATCACTCTGTTCTTCTCTCTTTCTCACTCAATAACCCTCTCACTTAAGCGAAGTAGCTCTTGTGTGCTGCCAGTATTTTCAATGTGTGTATTGTGTATGTTCAAATCATTAATTCCAGTGCATGAAACCACATTTGGAATTTTGTACAATATTTCGTGTGAAGGGAAAATTTGATCGAATTATAGTTGTTCATTCTTTAAAAAAAAAAAAAAGAAAGAAGAAGTACTTTTTTTGTGTGTTTGAAACAATATTATATGATGGAGTTTAATGCGGACAAAATAAATATATATTACAAAAAGAAATTGCGTTGATACAACTACTTCAAAAGAAATAGCATGTTTGATTTTCTCTATATATATTCTTTTTCTCTCTCTCTCTGTCTGCTCCTCTCTCTCTCTCTCTCTCTCTCTCTTTTTCGCTTTCTCTCTCTGTATATCCTTCACTTTTCCCTCTGTAAGTATTACTATTAGCGTTTAAAATTAACTTGTGAGCTCGGACAGAGGATACTGACAGGTTTTGTTAAAATGTGATCTGAATATCTGCGTACAATGTCCCCTCAGATAGGATTTGAACCTGGAACAACGCACAAAGAAGGCAAAAACACAAAAAGACCATCCTTGCCCTATAAATATCAATGTTCCTTCTGTTGGTCTGTTAAGTTTCTTCCTCTCTTGTAGACAATTGATATCCATATAGAACTTACACAATATTCACGAAACAGTCCTATAAAGAAAGTTTAATATGAGGCAACACACATAATGTAAAACTTATTGGTGTTCCTTAACACTAAAAAAGATATAGCCACCCGAAAAGGAGCAGGAACACACCAGTAACTTAAGTTCACGGCAACTTGTGTTAAGAAACACCGAGATTGGTGTTGATAGCATTGACTTAGTGTTCCGCAACACTGCAACTAGTGTTCTGTTTCACAGCAACAAGTACTACGTAACACCAATAATGGTGTTGACAGCACTGGTTGTGGTGTATCGTAACACTGAAACTGGTGTGGTGATGCACCAGTGCGTGTGAGTGTTGCCAAGCTCCAAAATAAACTTATTACAGTTACTCAAATCACTGAACTAAGATGTATATATTTTTTTTATTATGGGCATTAAACAAGCATGCATCAGAATGTTCACATGCAGCCTTTTATATGATTCCCACGCATCTCTTGAGTGATTTTCACTAACGTTTTGCTGTCATATTTGTTTTAAAAAGTAAAGGAAAATGCTATAATCTAATCCTCTCTATCTTATATTGTAGTTCACATGGAAGAGGGACTAACTAGAATGCATATTGTAAACAGATATACCTCCCATTATAAAACGACATGTATTTACACTTTGTCAACTTTGTTCAATATTTCAAATGTGACTACTTTGAATTACGACTACTTAGTTCTTTGAATGTGAGTGTGCATATTTCTAAACATTGTATGGTAGTAGGTCATAGGTATAGTGCCAGTCTAGCTGTGTACTCCTGCTAACAAAGGAACTTTTCCTCTCCTGTCATATGGTAGAGTATAATTATAATGTCAACGAATAATATGGACATATATCACTTCCCATTGGCTACATTTGATATATAAATGTATGCTCCAAAAACATTACATTCGGAGGAGGAAGTTGAAGATATATACGAGGAGTTACAGAAGATGTTGGATAATAATAAATCGCATTAAATATAATACTAGGGCACTTCAACGCAAAAGTAGGAACAAAGCGGAGGAGTGACTCAACAGTGGGAAACTTTGCATTTCATAACAGAAACAAGAGACTAGTTGAATTAGCGGAAACGAACAGACTGTTCATTTCGAATATACTTTTCAAGTAGTCAGAGGAAGTGTACTTGCAAAGACTTAAGTAGAGGTAAAAATAAGATATCATAGATTAATTATGTTCTATCAAATAATAGGGAAATAATTCAAGAGTGTCTGTTCTGAACAGCTTCAAAATCTCTAGTGATCATGGAAGGGTAAGATGTAAGTTGAAAATAAACACAAGGTTAGACAGGAGGAATATTTTTTAAGGAAAATCGCCAGTATTAGATTCAGAAACCTAGGGAAAAAGAGACAGAAACATGTTGAGCTCCTTGGAACACACAGAAAATCGAGATGATTTCAATTACAGAAATAAGATACTTACTCTGACAAGGGAAGTAACAATGAGCTCATATCGAAACCTACCATAAAATTTCACGC
>JAGDQP010049566.1:0-14464 GCA_022664845.1 Lepisma saccharinum | reverse complement strand
TCATGCGTTGTAATCCGAAGCGCTAACGACTACACCACCGAACACTTGAAGCTTACGACCGATAATGCGTGTATTTCACAAGTTGCGCTACTGTGATATTCATTATATGAATCTCAATGTTGCATATTACACTTTCTCATCAATAGAATATTAATAATAATTTATATAGCACTACATTCCTAGATTTAGGGTTGCTAGATTACCTCCTAAGCTTTACCTTAACGTTTTGGCGTTGGTACAAAACTTCCATGTGGAAGCCCTTCAGAGTTCAATGAACGCCATCTCGTATAGATGAGACTCGGTTCAGCTAACCCTCATCAAGGTTAAAAAATAACTAATTCTCAGAAGGTTAAATTTACCTGCACATTAAACGGTTAGCATAACCGAGCAGTGTGTTAATTATGTTGTTTAAATTAACCGTGTTGTTGGTTTATTCCTTCTTGTACCAATCGTGTAGGTAACTGACTACCCACGAACTGGTTGTTTTTACCCTGATTTCTGTTAAACCTTTTCAATGGGTTACCATTTACCTACAGAATTAGGTACTTTCATGTCTCGAAAGGGTTGTGGTAAACAACCAGTAGGTTATGGGCAACCCTTTTGGTCATCAACCTAGCAAAATCTTGACTTAGTTAAAACTAATTTCTTTCCGTGTTGAAAATGCAGTTTTTGGACTATGTTGATTTCTCCTCTGTATCCTTCATTTGTTTATAAACGCGTTGATTAGATAATTTCAAATTGTTTCTGAAATTCACGTCTGTTAAAATGAGAAAACCCTGTTACAACCATTTGATTTATCGATGTATGAATGAATTAACTTTTTTGTCTCTTTTCTTCTAAAAAAATGTTCGCTGTAAGACGCAAGACAACCAATCCAATTTAACTGAATCATGTAGTGGCATAGATAAAATCATATATTTTTCACATCAACATGAAAAGTTTTGGATGATGGGGGTACTCAGTTCGATACCTGCTTGCGCCATGTGAACTTTGTAGTGGAAAAACACTGTACTGTGTGCGTGGGTTTTCCCGTTTCCTGCCACTTTCTTCATTCCACCAATTCTCCCATCATCACAAATGCGTCCTGAGCCAAAGTTGCCTAAAGGCTGTAACACTGAATTCAAATTCAAATGAAAAGTTTTTGCTGAAACAAACAAAATGCAGAACACAATAGACAAGACACACACCTGTCTGGTTGTCATTATTTTTATATATCGTAACATATGCAACCAGAAACACTCCAAGACAAAGCAGGGAAGCCTACTCACTAGGCGGAGCGAGAAAACAGGAAGTCAGGAAGATGTTTTAATTCTTCTCGTTTCCTCCAGGTGGCTGTAGGGCAGCAGCTTCTTCGAACAATTGAAGCAGATGAAAAAACAATAATTAAAAAGCTTTTTAACGACATTCTTTTCTTAAACAATTGGTACTAAAAAGTAAAAAATATTTTTGTGTATGAATGACTAAAAAGAAAATCATTTGGCGCGCCAATAAAATAATTTCATAAAGTGACTGTATATGAGAGCGCGCCTCATGCTTTTCTTTTTAGTCATGCATAAACAAAATTATTTTTTACTTTTTAGTACGAATTATTTAAGAAAAGAATGTATTTAAAAAGTTTTATTTTTATTTTTTTCCTCAATCTGTTTTGTGAACCAAATCCTAAAGTGTTTGGCAACCAGCAAAACCCCATTTCGTTGCAGGCTAGTACATTTTAAGATAAAGAAATCCATATGAAAAAAAATATTAAAATATGCTTTTAAAACATATAAATATATAGAAATATATGAAAGCAACATTGGAATATTGTATTGTCACCCGACTTACGCCGCTATGCAAAATTTCATCATTCTATGACGTCGGGAAATGAGTTGATTTAACGTTGCAAGATTTGATGACACCACGAACCATTGTGAACTAAAGAAAAGAATGTAAAAATAATAAAAAATTTCAAACAAAGCAGTCTCCGTCCGCTTCTACACATACACGTAGCTGAGGAACTAGAAACAATTCAAAGAATAGAAAGCAATTAACTTTTAATTACTGAGCGGCAAAAGCTGAAGGCCATTTTGAAAGCGGATATTTTCAATCTCGCTTAGAATTATTAAATACGAATGGAGTCATGTGATTTATCGATTTGAACTGGAAGTTTGCCGGACTTACTTATTCTATGGCTTACGGAACTCGCAAGTCCATCGCCGTAGTAACAAACATTTGCCATCGGGATCTATCCTGGGCAAAATCAACACAGTTATCATCACAAACACCTACTTCTAATTTTGCCGGAAATGTATTACTGAAGTCAATTTTGATATTACTGTATTCTGTACAAGAGAAACTGAAGGGAAAGGTTTTTAAAAAAGTAGCACCTAGTCAATCTTCAATATGGCGACCGTAACTGTAATACTGCTTCTCTTTTACACATGTGGTTTCCATAGTCCAAGAGTTGAAAATAAGCCCCCCCCCCCCCCCTTTAGAATTGACTCGGCCACTCCACACACAAAATTAACATGCCATTGTCTTTTAAGAGACTACAGTTATAGAAAAGCTTCTCGATTACTAATCAAGACTCACAGCTTCACCTCATTTCCAAATTTCAAACAAAACTCAAGATGGCGACCGATATCAACATTAATAGTCTCCCCTGTGGGTGAATGATAACGTTAGCTGCCTTATAATCAATGGCTCACGGGTTCGATTTTCGGTGCGGACACAAGCGGTTCGAAGTCCATGTTAAACTGTATGTCCCGTCCTTAGGACGTTATCTTCATCCAACGAAAGGCTATGAAAAACCACCATCGGTTCACCTTGACAGAAATTGCGTCAGGACCTGCCCTCGGGCAGAACACCCATCATAATCCTCCAAGATTCTGGGTTCGAATCCCGGCTGGGGCATGGATGTTTGTGGATTTTAAAACTTAACAGCTAATGACATCGTGACGGGCCCAAGTCTACAGTTACTATAAATAGGGTACAATAAATACAAAGTTTACGAATGTTTCATACCCATTATAATGAGCCTCTATTAAGATTGTCTTATCCAGTATTCATTAGTATCCATTTGGTTTCCATTCCCTCTAATAATAATTCGAAAAGAAAATGAACGTTACTTGATTCCTCAAGAACCTTTCTGCCTATCTGTTGTCCCCCAAATACACTGTTGGATCTGAAGAGTTTTCTTAGGTAATCAGAAGTATTGTTTGGCGGAAAGGGGTAGGACCCAGAGCTGAAATGGGCCAAGTTTTTGACCCGGTCACCAGGTATCAGTTTCGGCCCGGCCTGACCCAATTTAGACGCGGTAACTCGAAGGACAAAGCAGAGAATTTCATTATTTCCTTGTGTTTGTACAATGTTTCTTTCAGGGGTGACCAAAACCAAAGATCTTATCCCAGAGCACGAAAAATGCTACTTCGAAATTCCCAGTTAAATATATCGCTCACACCGGATCAATCGCGTCAAGTTTCGGTCCGGGTCACCAAAAGTGACTCAGTTTCAATTCTGGTAGGGCCTTCTCCATTCACCCTGATCTTGTATTTCTTTATCTTCGTGTACAGTTTATCTTTCGTAACACTGTCAAGAATTTGGCCGCATTCACATGAGACAAAAATTAATTAGGATATTTTTGACAAGTGTTTGTTATTTCTGTTGTAATTTTGAACAAGCATTAACAAGATTTCAAGTAACTCGCAGCGTAAACGACGAAAATAACTTCGTGTTCTTGCGAGTGGTTCTGCTCAGTTATTGCATAAATTTAGTAAGCTTAGAATATTTGGAAGACATGAATAACGCTGTACTTCTAACGTTTTAAATGTCGGTATACGATTTTCTACAGCATATAGGGTGTAAATGTCTTTATTAATAATTTAAATATAACCGAAGGAAGTAACTTCGTGCTGATACAGGTATGTAATGGCATTCAAACAAATAATCGTGCATTATATAATTTGAAATACTGAAGGTACAAATAAAACGTCAGGTGGAGTGTAGCCGGGGGACTGTGGATACATGCTACAGCCAGAATTCAGCAGCGAGCATCGTATTTGGATGATGAATATTTCGTTCGAAAAACTTTTTCAACGACACCTCAACCACCTTCCTAGGCCCAGTAGTTTCTGAGTTGATCCCCCTCTCCATATCTCGATATCCTATCCTACGATATGGTCATCTGTATGGGTTTGAACTTATCTCACCGTGACCTTTCCAAGGAGACCTCACTACCTTCCCACCCCTAATAGTTCCTGAGTTGAAAATTACCCCCCGTATCTCGGGACTCGCCCCGCAATCTGGATTATCTATAAGGGTTTGAACTTGCCTCGCAGAGACCTTTCCAATGACACCATAACAACCTTTCTAACCCTAGTAGTTCCCGAGTTAAAAGTTGATGACAGACGGACAGAGAGGTTGTATACGACTCTTCGTAGTACTTCCTGCTGAAGCCTGAAAGCATGTTTATCAAGCAACCGTTTAGCAGTCTTTATAGTTAAGCTTGAAGGAGCTCTTTCCAAGGAACTTTGGATTGGATGGATATGAAATTCAGCTGCTACAAGATTAATTTTTCAATGACTATTCCGCCTTACGTACTTCTCCAGTAACGTTTCTTCCAATGAAATATTACTAATTACAATAAGAAGTACGTAATCATATGCCTTGCTAATCGAACAAAAATACTGCCATGATATTTATTTTTCAGAATTAAAATAAGATGTAAATACTTGAATTTTTTTCTTGTTACACGTGCATACGACGAGATTAATACTATGGATTAATGAGGTAAAAATTGTCCGATTTAAAAACTGTGATTAAATGCGCTTCAGTAATGAAAAGGAAAACCTATCCCATGTACGATATGCACGCGTCGATGTGGAGGTAGCGTTCCACATATTCTCGACCTACGGCACGAAGATAATATTATAAATTAATATAAAAGCACGCTCTTATTTAAAAAAAAAATGCACCAAAAATGAGAAAATAAGATTTCTCTCATCCGCTTATCTAGAACAGACATGTGTTTTGCCGAAAGCGGTAGGATCTTCAAGGCAAAGTAAGTCCTCTCCAATTATCCCGATATTGTACCTACTTTTTGTCTCAGTAAATGGTTTATCTTCCGTAATACTGTGCACAAGGAGTTGAGTTCCTTTTCCTCTTTCGCTCTTAACAATACCTTTAATTGCATCTCTGACAAGGAAACTGTCTCCAGTGGAAATCGCAAATCAACAAGTATTTATGATGCGTTCAAATAAGTACTAAGTTTCGCAATTCAGCGGAACATGAGTTACAGGGCTTCAAAATTTGCGAATTATTTTCAAACGCCTGGAGTCCCGGAAAGTATGTGTTTCCCGTTTAATTTCATATAAAAAGTTGCGCTGAAGATAATTTGTACGTTAAACCTTATTGATGAAGCTGACGTGTTAATTACACTGATCTCTGCCAAATGCGAATATTGTATAAATACTGGCAGACCCAACAGGAACTTCCCAACTCGTTCATTTCGTAGCCAACTGATTTCCGGAATAATTCTGACACGTCACATTTAATTCCAAATGGAAATGTACAGTTCTGGTCAATCATTCATTGTATGCTTGTGGTCTGGTGGCAAAAAGTAAAGTGTTCTTAAATTACAACATAGGTCAAATGACACATTATTTGAATGGCCTTTCGATTCTATTTACAAGAAAAAGAAACACGCGGTCGTTTACTAGTTTATGCGAATATTTTGCACGAAACTGCTTATTGAACTCTCAAATATTATAAACTAAAACTTGGCAGGTGACGTAATATTTTACACAAATATTAGAGAACTTAAACTGGCATCGTAAGTAGAAAAGAACTCCTGGAATCAACACTGTCAAAATAAATTTACTCGTATTGTCCTATACTGTGTGATTTAATAGTTCCGAAGCCCTGTGGTGAAATCGGTAATACCACGGAGTTCAGATCGGCATGGAGGTGCCATTCCACATGCACGTTAGGAAGGGAACACGCGGTTCGATTCCAGCTGTTAACCATAATGACTGAAGTTTTTACAGAATTTCGATCAATTTCACTAGACGAATGTAGCGATGGTACTCTAACTAAAGCCCTGGCCTCTAACTTCCGAGCACTGCTGATGGGAGTGATCGCCAGGAGATGCCATCCCTCATATGTGACGCCAAAAGTGCCAGTACAGCCCATAACAGAATTCAAGTCAATTCAATTTAATCTGTGATCTCATTGTACGACATTAATTTTCTGTAAGTACGTACAATCCGTAAGTAAGGTAATAATTTATTATAATTAAGTAATATGAATGTCCTCCATCACCTACCATACCACAAAGAAAGAACCACTGTCTACCATACTAATTTACAATTTAAAATATTAAAAAGTTCCAATCACGATTTATGATATAATAATAATAATAATAACTACTGGCGTTACAGACCGAAAGGTCCTGAGCCAGCCCCAGCGGCATCTGTCCGCGATTGGTTAAACTGCGTCCACCCGCGTGACGGCCATGGGGTCAGCACTACGCGTCACCTTGACTACGAACAGGCGTATTAGGGACTTTCTAGACCAAGTGGTCATCACGTCTTTATTCACGTGAGTTCCCAGTTTGCCTCACGACGCTGAAAAGTGGGGTGCTCCAACCGGGAATTGAACCCAGGACCACGCGGACAACGCTCTAACCACTAGACTATGGAGCCCTGATTTATGATATAGAATTTAATAAAATTCCATTTTTTTTTTAAATTTATAACAATGATGTTTCCAGAAAGTTCTTTCTACTTATGATGTCAGTTGGAGTGCTCACAAGTCACAACGTTCGTGTGGAATATTATGTCACATACCAAATTTCGGATTATAATAAAGTTACTCCTTCGATTTACGCCATGTTTTAATAAGTTTTTTTTTCTATTTCTTAATTAGGGTTCCCATTCCCTATCCAATGAGAATATTTCCCATTTCTGCTAATATATTTGATCCCAATGGCATCAGTAAAAACTTGATCAGAACTGCATGTTTGGGTACGACAAGAAATCGTTTCCTCTTTCTGGGCATGTGCGAACATCACACTGGAACTGAAAGGTTAGAACTTTCAGAAGCAAAAATAAATCTGTCGGTGTTTTTTTTTTCAGGATTAACTTGAAAATACCCGAAAATGAAACATTTACTGAATATGTCGAGGAACATTCCAACTGTTTAACAGTGTATGTAGTGCTTGCTAGTCCTACACTTTCCGATCACTACTGAGATCACCATTAATATTCTATTCTATAAATATTTGTTTCAGTGGCCTACAGCAACAATAAATAGAACAAAAAGTTAAATCTGAGGCTTGTATAATGTTGTACCATGAATTCAATTGTCGTGTATTTTTTTTTATGAAAGTTTGAAACAATTCCAGCTACTTGAATCTCACATCAATTAGAACGTTTTCTATCACGAGCAAAAAGTTCTTTCTTAGGAATAGTTATATTTTTTGATCAAATACGCTGGTCATCATTAGTTTTTACGCATGTTATAACTTTTAGCTTATAACTTCTAAAATAAATGTACATTTGAAGCGCATATAAACAGATCTAATAACTTCAAACACATGCAACGCTATAAGCCAGGGGTTTTCAAATGGCGAACTCCGGTCCTGATCTGGACTCCGAAGACTGTTTTACTGGACCTCCACGGATTATACAAATTTATTTATAGCTTTTTGGCATCACTGGCTCACGCCGGGTCTGCTATGTCAAGAGTAATGTGTGAATTAGTATTATATGAAATGCAAAATAGCAAGTAGAGAAGTGTAATGCAAATGCATGTTCATTTACGCCATGTTTATTTGTTTTTCCTGTAATTATTTCCCAAAAGTACTCGGAGGACCCAGTAACAGTGCTGCCTTACTGTCCAGTTTCAATTTATTTATGGGCCTTAGACATCTATGCTCAATCCGGGATAGGGTAAGGGAAGGCCGGGGTCTAAGTTGAAGATACCATCACGGAATTTTCCATGGCGTAACTGGCCAGCCACTGGTATAGAACACAGGACATCCCAAATGCGAAGCTAACGCTCTACCAACTGAGCTACGGCCGCTTGGTCTAGAAAAAGATCGATTGTTGAGAGCTAACCCAACAAAGGTTTACCTGAATGCTGAAAAACAAAGTCAATAGTTACTGTCATGTCTTACTCCAAGTTGACTATCTGGACCGCTAAGGTCTTTTTATTGCGTCCCCATGAGAAAATAAATGAGTATCCCTGATGTAACGTGTTAGATTTGGAAGAATTGTTGGAAATATTTCATACGTATCAACACTTCATGATCTCTATAAAATGAAGCAATACTTACACAATTGCACAGTTCTATAAATATAAAATTTGGGATCACTCTGTACATTTTGAGTTGCACAGAATATCAATTACAAATAGTTTCCAGAGTACGTGCAATTGACAAGGAGAGAAGGGAACACTCAAGCACTCACACGGAGAGAAAGAGACCAACAGACAAAGAACAGCTCGAAACAATGCAATGCACTTCATGACGGAAACGTAAAACACTTGAAAACGACTGCGTTTTATGTTGTTGTAGACAGCTTCCGGGTACTGTCCACGATCTTAGATTGTTACAATCCGATGAAGCCGCCAGCAATATAGTCACGTAGCCAGTCCATCGAGTTTTTTTGTGAATGTGTTCAGTTCATTCCACATTGTCATCCACTTTGCAAACAGTCACTCTGCAGTCTTCTCAATGATTTATATTCATGTGAATGCGACCGACCCGTAACAATGCTCCTTCCTCACTATAATTCCTTTGACGTCGACAAAATAATAATAATAAAACTGAACTTCATTCGCAATATCGGTTAGGAACTTTATTGCTGTTCAGACGGCTTTACATCTGAAGGCTCTGACCACCACCATCATTGACTGAATTGTTATTAACATCCTAAGTGAGCTGGTGAGCTTCTATGGACGGGACCGACAGTTTTTGGAACACTGGCCTCCGCGCCACTCCGTTCAAGAGACCTGGCAGGACTTGAACCCGTGACCACGCGCACAGAAAGCGAACGAGCTAATAAATATGTGGGATACACCCCGAATTCGCCACCGCCGCCATCTTGCAGTGTTTAGCTCATTAAATTTTTTGAGAATCGATTTGCTCGTTGTTGTTTTCTTAGAAGTGGAATTTTCACGTTGTCTCTTCAGCTCATTTTTTATCGTGGTTATTTTGATGCACTGTACTTCACAGCTTAGTTGGTAGAGTTGGGCTTGCATTAGGAAAGCACCGCGTTCGAATCCAGCGACCGGACATTCTCACTAAAGTTTTCCTTAGTATTTCGTCAACCACACCACAGGCTAACGACGGCCAACTGTGTCATGGCCTATTTCTTCACCAGATCCTGTCCTCTACAATCTACATTATTCCGATCTGAGTTAAAGATGTCTAAAGGCAGTGAAATGGAATCAATAAATTTACCATATTTTCTATACAGAGTGATTAAAAAGTGGTCAGCATAAGTTGAGGGAGAGAGTGAGAGATCTTCAGACAAAAACAAAAGAAAGTTAATTTGAAGAAATGTCGAATCGCGTGTGGTTTCCGAGCTAAAGTCAGCCACATCTAACCGCCTCCGTCACAAATGAATGGAGCATAAAGTGGATTCTCCGCATAAAAAAATGTTATTGTCACTGCGCAGATAGCGAGTATGAATCTCCTCTAATTAAGAAAGTACCCACTGGCATACAAAGAAGATTGAACAGTGTACACTATGTAGCTTCTCGCAAACATCGAGCTCAGTTCATAGATGTGTTAATTTGAATATATATATATTTGCGACATAGTGTGTTATCAACTGTCAATTCTTCTATAAAACAAATAATAATATAGTTGTGTATGTATTCAGAAAGACAATGCTCAAATGTACTAAACTATGTACTGAGCAAGTGGCGTGGTGCAGTTTACCTCCGGGATACAGATTTAATTAAATGGCACACTCTACTGAAGACATGAAAGCAAATTTAGTTGTTAAACTGTAGCCCCCGAGGAGGAAGTTGACCAGAACTGATGAAATTTAAGGTTATTCCAATGCCAGTTTAGTTCTCATACTCAAATATGGTTCACATTATGATGTTCCTTGGAACTTGGAAGGGACAAGGGACTAAAGTTTTGCGCAATAACATGTATGCCAAAATGGATTACGCTTATTTTTTTTTTAATACAAAATGGATAGTGTGACATATTAAATTGGACCATTGTGGGGAGTGTTGATTAGCGTTTTGTCTGAGGAAGGAGATGTTAGAACATTGAAACTGTAACGCTTCCTGTGTAGTTTTACAATAAATTTAAGTGAAATAGCCTTCTCAGCCTGTTTTAATTAAATTAGATTGTAGCGAAGTATCGCAGATATAGTGGTAAAACTAGATTTAACATATATTTATTAATTTGCAAGTCACAAGCGGTCAAAGATACAAAATTGCTTCTCGTTGAGCTGTTGGTGTGAAGCTTTGTGATGAGTTTAATGAGGTGTGTTCACAAAATTTGGGGCTCCTCGCTCCAACCCCCATTTTAAAACATTGTTCAAAATATTTCAAAAACTAAGAGCACTATCAAAAATGTAAGTTGATAGCGCACTACAGCTTACAAATTACTATCAAATACAATGGACAGCGATCTCGAGGTCTTGTCCATTGATGAGTGATACGTTTTCAAAGATTATGACGTCATTATTTAATTAAAGTCTCAGTACTAATCAATGGACAAGATTTCGAGATCGATGTCCATTGTATTTCATAGTAATTTGTGAGCTGTAGTGAGCTATGTTCTTACATTTTTGATAGTGCTCTTGGTTTTTAAAATATTTTGAAAAATGTTTTAAAAGGGAGGTTGGAGCAAGGAGCCCTCTTCACTGCACTTTTATTGATTTTCAGGTTTTAACATATTCTAATATTTTTGGTTCAGGAGAATCGGATTTTGGTTTACCTATTCCATTCTAAGAAATATATAATATTTTTATAAAGAAAAAAATCCATCGTGATACGGGGTATTTTAAAAAAAAAACAAGGAAGAAAACTGTTTTTGTAGAAACCGAGTTTCGTGAAAACGCCTTGTTGCCGCACACAGAAACAAGAGTACGTTCCTTAATTAAGATCCTCACGTTGGAGATCATCTGGAGAAATTCTCTCACAAGGTTCACTGATGCTTTCGTCTCTCGTCAATGCAATTTTCCTCTTCCTGAAACAGAGACCAGTTTTTGAACCTGGATTGTTAATCTATACATTGTAATGTCTGTTTGTTTGTTTGAACAAGATACTGATCTACATAGATTTCCAACAAATTTTGCATGCGTGTTGCTTCGATCCAGGAACAGGAGCTAGGAAGTGATTGTTCCGCGATAAAAACAGTAATTACATTGTTTATAACAATGAAATAAATACATTGTTTCCCTTTTTAAGGCAGAGATAAATAAATATCTTAGATATTTAAATTGAAATTTCGATTGTTGTAAACGAAAAATATTTAAATTTTCTGATTAAATGTGATGTTGCAGTAGTATTAGTAGTGACAGTAGTAGTTGTAATATTTGTTGTAGTAATAGTAGTAGTAGTATTTGTAGTAGCAGCAGAATAGTAATAGTAGTATTACTTGTAGTAGTAGTAGTTAGTGATTGTACCAAAAATAGTAGTTATCAGAAGTAGTATTTGTGCCAGTAGTAGTATTACTACTATTAGTGTTGCCAACGTATTTTACTCAGCCCGAACCAACTGCGGGGGGGGGGGGGGGTTAGTAACTTATAAATAATTAGCGTATGATGAAATCAATTTCTTGATTGTATTTGTGCTATTTCAGGTCCAGTTTGAGTTACTGGACACTGGAGTCCTGATCCAGTGTGTGTTTTAAAAAATGACTAGAATACAATATGGCGAATTTTACAAAGCACACATGTGATCGCGCAAACTGCTGGTCCCACTTCAGGTAATAGCACGATATAATCAATGTTTGATTACCACTTTACTTTATCGAATCCCAAAAGAAAAATATTGGGGTCTAATAATAAGACACTTGACATTTTATTTAAGTACTTAAATTTTCAGGCAGACCTGACTTACACCACTATAATTCTCCCCCTCCCCCCCGCCATATGTTTTAAGATATTTCATGTGACTTTTCTACCTTATTCCTGTTCCATTTATCGTGTTCCTTGTAAAGTAATTCTCCTGTTATGTTCAATCGGATATGGCAACAAATAAAAGCACATAAAATAAGGAAAACCACATTCAATATCAGAAGTAAGTCACAAAGCGACGCCATGGATAAGTTTAAAACTGATAATGACTATGACATGGTAAGTCTTCATGGTCACGTACAGCGAAACAGGAAGTGAGAACGTAGAAACAAAAGATCGCATTGCATTGTTGCAGTAATGCAAGAAAGAAAATTAAAAGAGAAAAGAAAAATAAATGAAAAGCTGTTGTGGAATTCTGGTTTATTCCTGCACAATTACTGAATTCATGTGCAACAACTCTTTCTCTCTCTCTTTTTATATATATAATATTCTTTCCTCACGGTTTTACTATTATTACCTCGTTACTTAACTTTCCGTGAACCGTTACATCAACTCCAGCGTTATTTCATCCAAATGAACCATCAACTAGTTCTCACTGGCGGCTCCTAATTTGGCCATAATTTGACAGAGAAATCAAGCAGATTGGAGAAAATAAATTAATTTCAAAAAAGAAGAAAGAAAAAGCTTGAACTTATGAGATTACTTGCTCTGGCAGAAAGCCAGCAGTTCCTTCATCAAGTTTCACTCACAGACCACATACGGAGCACCAGAGCGATTGCTGCTACTACAACAAATCAACCACAATTATTTCAACAGCGGGGGGAATTGTTCTGGTTACCACTGGCAAATAATTCGTTCCACAAATTGACTAATTTCGTAAGAGCTGATATAACGTATTTCTTTTTTCTTTTTAGTGAATTCGAACAAATGATACGTACACATAAATATACCTATATCTAAATTATTACGTCAGTGTTTTTCATTTTATGGTCTGCGGACCCCTGGGGATAAGCAAAAAAACAAATTACATGTACGGTATTTTTTCTCTTCCATCTTTAAATAATATACGGAAGTATATTATTTTATTACTGTATACATTGATTAAAATAATTTATTTTACTTTGTTAAAAATTAATCAAACTTATTTATACTGATTTTTATATATTTAAATAACATATTTTCTCAAAATAATTAATTTTATTAAAATTTCCTAAATTAACCATTTAAATAAAATTATTTAATTAAAAATTAGTTAAAATAAATTAAATACAACAAATGTATTGAGATTTTAGGAATTGCAGATGACTTTTGGACTGTGTTCGTTTTCTGCCACACATTCATTCTGGAAAAATAAACGAATTTTACATACACAAAGACAAAACTAGAATTGGAACTCTGTAGATTGTCTACAATTATGCAGCTACGTAAAAATTTGTAATTTTATATATCGTTGTATTTCTGCAATGTATTTGGCACATTTATATGATTATTCGGGATCATAAGTTGATAAACATTATCCAGATACTGAACAGTGAACACTCAAAATAATTATCTAGAAAATAAATAACAGAACACTTATTACAGGAACGCATAATGAAATAAACATAACGGAAGAACTAAATTAATCGATTAACTAAGCTTCATTCATAGAAGAGCAACTATCAGCGATTCTTCACAAGTAATTCACTGTGCTGTGCGAATAGCACGGTCGTTCGTAAATACTCTTACACATACTTACATGTAATGTGCATTTTTGTTTACTGAAAATTTAGCCATTTGTAACTATTTCGAATATTTAATTTCTTAATATGTTGGATAGCCGTTTGCTCGATTTTTGGACACAAATTAGTTTGTTACTGGGACGCATTCAATTATTCGGAATTAAATTTACTTATGGCCTTTAGGCACCTCAGGCTTAGGCCGGGATAAGCTGGTCGAGAGAATGTTGGAAGGAAGTCGGCCAGGGTCTAGTTTGTAGCTGGGCTTACCTACCATCCCGGCATTTGCCAGTGACTGAGGAAAAACTCTGAAAAAAACCTCCGTCATGATAGGCGGCCGCTGGGATCGTTCGCAAAACCTCCTCATTACTAAGCAAACGCTGTACTAACTGAGCTACGACCGCTCAGTACGATTATTCGGAATGCGCTTGTTTCATATTCGGATTTCCGATTGATGGGATTCTAATAACAATGCTACCACCTATAAAATACCTACGTGGCGTAGTCCTCAGTGGGCTTTGGCCTCCTCAGTCTCCGCCTCCACTTGTACCTATCCACTGATGCCTTTCTCCATCCCTTTATTCGTAGCAAATGTTTAATATTTGCGCGCATTGACTCTTCCCATCTTACCTTTGGTTTTCCTACTGGTCTTGTTTTGTAAAAAAATTCCACCTAAGGTTTTCTTTGAAATTCTATACTTCTTCATTCTTTGTGCATGGC
>JAGDQP010049565.1:0-14465 GCA_022664845.1 Lepisma saccharinum | reverse complement strand
TTGTAGGCCTACCGAAAGGGATTTTTCGTGTTTCAGAACGAAATCTGTTACTTTCGGGAGGTGATTCCTGGCAATGAACCAAGGAAAAAAATTCCTATGAACAAGTAACAAAAGTTCCATCAATAGGAGCTGCTTTCGACTGTCGCGGTTCTTGTCTGTCGCGGTACTTTACCTTTCGTGGTTTTGATCTGTGTTTTTGTGGTTTGCTGTAATTGTCTGTCGCTGTTTTTGACTGACGCGGTTTATGGTTTTTGCTACTTTCGTTCGTCGCGGCTTTTGTCTTCCCATGTTTTTGTCTGACCCTATTTTCGTAGGTCGCTGTTTCTGTGTGTCGGGGTCGATATTTTGCGAGGCGTGATTTTGACGTGGCGGTTTTTGGGTCACTGTATTGTCTGTCGCGGATTTCATCGTCACTGTTATTGTGTGTCGCGATTCAAACCTGTCTCTATTTTTGTGCGTCGGGGATTTTAATTCCCTATTTTTGATTGTCGCGGATTTTATCGTCGCTGTTTGTGCCTGTCGCTGCTTTTCGATGTCGCTGGTTTTGTATGTCGCTGTTTTTACCAGTCTCGACTATGGTCTGTCGTTGTTCTTGATTGTCGCGATTCTTGGTTCTTGTTATTTTTGTGCGTCACTGTTTCGGTGCGTCGGATCGCTGTTTCGTGAGCAGCGATTATGACGTCGTGGTTTTTGGGCTGAAGTATTGTCTTTCGCGGGTTTTGCCCAACGCGGTTTTGGATGTCGATGTTTTTGTGTCATGGTTTTTGCGCGTCGTATTTGTGCCTGTCGCTGTTTTCGTCTGCCGCAGTTTTTGTGTGTCGCTGTTTTCAAATGTCACTGTTTCTGCCTATCGCGGTTTTTGCATGTAGTTGTTTTCGGCTGTGGCTGTTTTGTGAATCGCCGATTGGCATCGCGGTTTTTAGCTATTTTAACCCGTCGCTGTTTTCATACGTTGGTGTTTTGTGCGTCGCGGTTTTTATTTCGTTGTTTTTCCGTCGTTGTTTCGTCGGTACACCTTTCCCCTGTCATGGTGTTGAGTCACTGATTTGTCTGTCGTGGTTTATGTATGTCGCTGTTTTTGCCTGTCTCGATTTTTGTGCGTCGCGGTTTTTGTCTGTCGCTGCTTTTGTGGGTCGCTGTTTTGGCCTGTCGCGGTATTTGTGCGTCGCTGTTTTTGCCTGTCGTGATTTTTTTACGTCGCGGCTTTTGCCTGTCGCTGTTTTTACACGTCGCGGTTTTTGCCTGTCGCTGTTTTTACACTTCGCGGTTTTTGTATCGCTGTTTTGGAGTCGCAGTTTTTGTACATAGCTCTTTTCACTCGTCTCTGTTTTTGTGCGTCGGTGTTTTATCCGTCGCGGTATTTGTAATCCCGCTTTTTACGTCGCTGTTTCGTCGTACATCCTGCTTGAATCAACTTCAACATATCAAGCTTGACGTCAAGCTTCAATTACTGTTTGCATTAAGCTTGACGTGAAGTTTGAATCATCCTTAATTACTGCTTGATTCAACCTCATATTCAACCTTGAATCAAGCTTGACGTTAAGCCTGAATCCTACTTGATCCAGCTTGACGTCAAGCTTGAATAAACCTAATCTTCAAGCTTGATTCAATCTTGACGTTAAGCTTGAATCAAGACTTGAAGTGCTTAAACTAGCGTGCTTGATTCAAGCTTGATTCCACCTTTTCGGCTTGACACATCAAGCTTGTTTCAAGATTGTAGGCTTGACGATTCAAAGGTAAAATGCTATATGGGAATAGATTAAGGCCATAATATGACCCCTCGCATAGAAGTGTTTGAGTCCACCAACGCCTTTTCCTACGTTCATGCAACATGGCATCTATCACGATATATGACACACAGCCACGTCCTCCTCGGAAACATCTTTAGTTCTACTAATAGGTCTGGCTGGACGCGAAACATCTTAGCAACTAGAGTGTATCGCTGTCGGAATTTTAAACGGAAGTTGAGTTAACAATGTGTCACTACTAGCTTGTTATGTAACACATGAACTGTATATACAACTTCAGAAACACATTCTACCAGGGTACTTCGGTGGCCTGGTGGTTAAGGCGTCGGCTTGTTAAACGAAGGAGCCCGGCTTCGAGTCCCTGCAGGATTAACACTTTCTTTCTTTCAATATATATTTCCATATGTTTATATGTATTATTAAATTGTTTTCTTGCACTTTTCGTAGATTATCTTAAATTAGTGATCATATGAACGTGGAGGTTAGGTAAGGCTAGGTGCGGTCATGTATTTTTACACTCTTTGTACTTGACGCAACTTTCGTTCAAAATTCCGACAGCGATACGCTCGCCTTAGTAACTTGTTTCGAAAACATTGTTTCTGAAACATGTTTCCATATTTTTGAATGTTTCACAAATGTTTCCCAAATGTTTGCAATCATTTAGAAAATATCAAAACATTTTGCAAACAATGTTTTCGCAAACATGTTTCCATGTCTGGACTTGGCTTTAGACTATTGTAGGGTGGTCCTGTGAGAATTCTTCTATGAAATAACTTACTCTACATTAGCATTATGTGCACTCAAACAATAGTAAAAGCGGGTTATTATTGACAGTCTAGAATACGTATTGAACTTCTAAGGACCCCATTTTCTGATAACTAACAGAGCAGTAAATTCTGTAATTTACTTATTTCCTTACTCATAAGACTTTTAGCCCAGGAAATAAAGAAAAAAAAGGGCAAATGTCGGAAATAATTAGGAGAAAGCTGAATTTTGGCCAGTTGTTACATCACTACTAGAGGTGCATTTTCCCAAAAGTCTCCGCCCCTACCCCTTGTGCTTCCCCCACAATCCCCCCCGAAGTACAAATTTACAGACTTCCAGAAATTGCACTATATCTTCGTAACTAAGAGACATAGCGATATGATTCTTTTTTGTTATATTTCCTAGATGACAGGCTACAAAAATGGTTATCATGCGTGTTGCGCTGTTGCTAGTAGTTTTGCCGTAAATTAGATCCAAAGCGCAAAATAAGAATATTTTCCTTTAATATTTACATATTTTACGGTGTAGCTTGTTTTAAACTCACAATTTCAAAAACCTGTTCGAAATAAAAGTTGTAGCCTATTTCATAAGCTTTAAAATGATTTATATATCAATATGGTTGAACCATTACTGTGCTAGCTATAGAGGTAGCAATGATGTGCAACAGCGCGCGAACAATGCTTTTCCTTCTGTGTGCCCTATCCACATTAGGCAGTTGTGAGCTGTCGACGATTATGATAATATATCTTTGCTGTGTACTTTGACGGACTTTTCATGTGATATATCACGTACCCAGATACCATGCCAGCTTGCAACAAGGTTGTCCATCACTTGCGTCGAGCTTGTTAAGCTTGATATTGTGTTGAACTTAATAACCAAACATGAAATAAACTTTTTTGAAAAACAAGTGGTTTGGTTGTTATAACGAAGCTATTTCAAGCTTGTTGGAATCAGCAACTTTGCGAGGAGTCTTGTAAAACTTTAATTATTATTATTTTTTGTTGCACTTTCACTGTCGTCTCAGTGCACTGAAGTTCCATCACGTGTCACACCTATTTCGACGTTGTCTAATCTTCGCCAATTACTAGAGGTGCCTGCGATCTGATTACTTGGACTAAGTATAAACAATGCTTCGAATTCGAACTCGGGCGTGTGATTCCATGGTCTAGTGACTTAAGCATCGGATTAGTGTACCAATAGCCCTCGGTTCGATTCCTATCCAGAACAAAGTTTTTATTTTGTAAGAAGTACAATTTATTTTCCTTTCTTGTCCTGGCAACGATACTTCAACCTTGATTTCTGTAAACTAGAGTGCTTAATGCAACATTGTTTAAACATTTTGGTTTAAATTTCTAAACCTACATCAAGTCATCATTCCACTTATCAAAGTAAGCTTGATTAACCGATCGGAAGCAAACTTGGTACAAAAATGGGTATTTAAAATACCTTAGTTGAGTATTTTATCAGCATAAAATAAAATTCAAAATGGCGTCCTTTCAAAATTTTCAAGGAAATTACGTATATCTTGCAGCTCTATGCCAAAAGTTATATTTAATGTTGCATGTCTAGGTTGAACTGTAATTTGCCTGTACTGAAATAAGTTATGTGCAAAAAATAAAATTTTATTTATTCATTTCTTTAGACTCTAATATACATTATATAGCAGAAAGTTATTCAATGAACCCTGAAGTTTGACACCCTTAACACGAAATATTTTACTTCCAGTATGTTCCTAATACTGTATATCAACAAACGTAACCCATATTGCAACATCTTTTAAATAACAATATACAATGACTATTATTATTAAGTCACAAACACTGTTTGAACTCAAACAAGTTCAAATTCTGATCTTTATTAAGAATACAATAAGGGATGCATTATAAAATAATATCTTTTATCAAACATACGATACACCTTTGATATTTGGAATTCAGTATAAAGGTCCAATGATTATTAATACGTCACAAATAAATTCTGAAGAGAGGAAATGAAATAATAATTTTCACTCAGAATTCAGTGAGAGCGAGACTAATTATAAAAAAAATGTATTAGATCACAGATCCTACGGATATTGTCCTACAGATGTTAAAAACTTCTACTTTGTTCAATAATTCACGCACAGGTACATCATGCGTGTGTGTATCTAATAATTAGTGATTTCTTGGTTCTTACCTTCTACGATCTGAAAACTTAAATGAGTCCTAAAAGCCTATAAAGCGCATTCGAAAATATAAATATACTTGTGTATCCTCAGGCACTTGACTGATGTTCAATGTACATGTATTTATTTAATATATACTTGACCTTTACATTTCCAACTTATATTCACTTTTCTTAATATATCACAAATATTTTGTTGTATTTATGTTTATTCAATAAATAGTTTAGTTTACTTACATTCAGTTATCATCTTGTAATTAAAATATTTGTGCTTCAGTTTCAGACATCCTTGTTCATTGAATAGTTTACTATTTCTTCCAACTTGGATACATATTTTGACAAGATTTAGCAAATATATTTCTGTTTTCAGGAACTTCATAATGTGTTCATTATTTGAATAATTTACACTTTACTAAATATTTTCAACTTACATTCAGATTTCCTCTTGATTCTATAAAATTTTATTTTTCCATGAACTATTTATTCAGGTAATAGTTTACATTTTAATATTCACTTCTAGCTTACATTCAGTTTTCATCTTGGCTTTACAAATATTTTTGTTAAATTTTCACGCACTTGAAAGAAATATTCAGTGAATAGTTCAAATTTTACTTACCTTCAGTTTTCTACTCGATTTTACAAATATTCGTGTTGTTTTTCAGTTGCTTGAAACGTGTATTTATTTTAATAACTTACATTGAATTATTAATCCGATTTTAAAAATATTTTTGTTTCTCCAGACACTTTTAAGGTGTATTTATTCAAAGAATAGTTTACAGTTTCTTTCTCACTTCAAACTTACATTAAGTTTTCTTTACATATATTTCTTGAATGTTCACGCACTTTAATGATTATTCAGTGAGCAGTTCACATGTTACATACCTTCAATTTTCTCCTCGATTTTACAAATATTTGTATTGTTTTCAGTTATTTGAAAAATGTATTCATTATTACTAGCTTACGTTCAGTATTTTATTCCATTTTAAAAACATTTATTATTTTCAGGTAATTGGAAATGTGAATTGACAAATTCGGATCCCCAGAATACTTATTTGATTTCGAAATCCGGATAAGTTTGGCTATTCCTTCAGTGAATAGTTTACACTTTGCTTACTTTGTTTTGTTCTCGATTTTACAAACATTTGTACTTTCAAGCGCTTGTACCTGTCAAGATTACTAATTGAGTGGTGTTTTCATAAAACTCGTTATGTACAAGTTTCTCAATTTTGAGATTATGATATTTCTTTATGTTTTGGGGTTCGTCGAGTTAAATTGTAGTACCAGAATTGGGCTAAAGTTAATAAAGAAACAGCAGTTATTTCGTTCATTCTAATTTTGATATCACCATTCAATTCTACGAATTAGAAAACAAAGAAATATCATCATCTCAAAATTAAATAAGTTATAGATAATGAGTTTTGAGAAAATGCCTCTCAATTGTGCTTCATATTTAATACATTTTTAATGTAGAAGGCTCTGTTTCTTATAGAAGCTTCAAAATCAATTCTAAAATGGAGTTTAGGAAATTACGAATTTACTTTATTAAAATCTAAAAATCCGTTCCCTACTAACAAGGGAAGGGTCACTCAGATTACCTCGAAACACAACTTCAAATTTCGTACATAAGTAGGTCAGCAACAAAGAGATTACCACACCATATATTAGTTTCCCAGTTTGAGCTGAAAGGAATTTGAATAGAAGGGTAAAGTTTTGACGCGGTCTATTTTTGCAGTGCTTGTTCCGTAACGGCTAAATATCTCGGTTAGAACGTGTTTTTGAAAACTTGATACAGACAAAAGTTGCAGAAAATTAACAGAGCTATCGGATAAGCTACCCAATCAAAATGTGTGGAGTCCTGTGTGTGCCCCATAGAGCCCAATTTTCACTTTTTTAAATAGGAACTTCCACTATTTATTGCAGATTCTGTATCTACGAAAAAAATGAAGAATAATATGTCCTGCTCAAAACTGTAGAATGAGAGTCCTGGGCCCTACAGGGTCGGAAAGCATATTAATGGTGAGAAGTGGGTGAGAATGGTGAGAAATGTTAAGGCTGTGGAACCTCTAAGTATCTCGGTTAGAATGTGCGTTTTTGAATATTTGAAACATGCAAAAGTTGTACACTAGTATATCAACCACGAAGAGATTACCGCACACAAATTAGCAGCCAGCTTGAACTGGAAGACCTCTGAATAAAAGGTTAAATTTGACGCGGTCTATCTTTACAGTACTTGTTCCTTAACGGCTAAATATCTCGGTTAGAATGTGCTTTTCGAAAACTTGATACAGACAAAAGTTGCTGAAAATCAACATAGCTACTGGATGGGCTAACCAATTAAATGTGGCGGCTCCATGGGGTCAACCTTGATTTTCTAATTAGAACCCCCCCTTTTTATTGCAGATTCTGTAGCTACGTGAAAAATAAATAAAAATATGTTCTGCTCAAAACCGTAGGATATGAGTCCTAGACACGAGAGCAAATTAAGGGTGAGAAGTGTTAAAGTTCCGGAACGGCTAAATATCTCGGTTAAAATAAGTATTTTTGAAAATTTCAAAGAAACGAAGTTACAGAAAAACAAAAACGAGCTATCGAATATGGTAGCTAATCTAAATGTATGGAGCCCCTGTGTGGTCCCATGGTGTCCAAATTTGATTTTTAAAAAGGACCCCCCACTTTTTGTTGCATATTCGGTATCTACGGAAAAATTAAATCAGAACATGTTGATGTTTTTGCGTGGAAATCTCTTTAGGCTGACTTACTTGTGTACGATAAAGATAAGATAAAATGAATTTTATGGGCGCTAACAATACTATCTTGTGTACGAAATTTGAAGTTTGGTTTCAACATATTTTCAGTGACCCATCCGTTCCATAGCTCTGTTGATTTTCTGCAACTTTTGCCTCTTTCAAATTTTCAAAAACGCACATTCTAACCGAGATACTTAGCCGTTCCACAACCTTAATATTTCTCACCATTCTCACCCACTTCTCCCCATTAATCTGCTTTCCGACCCTGTAGGGCCCAGGACTCTCATTCTACAGTTTTGAGCAGGACATATTATTCTTCATTTTTTTCGTAGATACAGAATCTGCACTAAATAGTGGAAGTTCCTATTTAAAAAAGTGAAAATTGGGCTCTATGGGGCACACACAGGACTCCACACATTTTGATTGGCTAGCTTATCCGATAGCTCTGTTAATTTTCTGCAACTTTTGTTTGTATCAAGTTTTCAAAAACACATTCTAACCGAGATATTAAGCCGTTACGGAACAAGCACTGCAAAAATAGACCGCGTCAAAACTTTACCCTTCTATTCAAATACCTTTCAGCTCAAACTGGGAAACTAATATATGGTGTGGTAATTTCTTTGTTGCTGACCTACTTATGTACGAAATTTGAAGTTGTGTTTCGAGGTAATCTGAGTGACCCTTCCCTTGTTAGTAGGGAACGGATTTTTAGGTTTTAATAAAGTAAATTCGTAATTTCCTAAACTCCATTTTAGAATTGATTTTGAAGCTTCTATAAGAAAAAAAGCCTTCTGAATTAAAATGTATTAAATATGAAGCACAATTGAGAGGCATTTTCACAAAACTTGTTATCTACAAGTTACTTAATTTTGAGATGACAACATTTAATTTCGTTCATTTCTATTTTCTCGAGTTCGTAGAATTGAATGGTGATATCAAAATTAGAATGAACGAAATAAATGCTATTCCTTTATTATCTTTAGCTCACTTCTTGTACCACAATTTAATTCGACGAACCCCAAAACATAAAGAAATATGATAACAACAAAATTGAGAAACTTGTACATAACGAGTTTTATGAAAACACCACTCAATTAGTAATCTTGACAGGTACAAGCGCTTGAAAGTACAAATGTTTGTAAAATAGAGAACAAAACAAAGTAAGCAAAGTGTAAACTATTCACTGAAGGAATAGCCAAACTTATCCGGATATCGAAATCAAAAAAGTATTCTGGAGATCCGAATTTGTCAATTCACATTACCAAATACCTGAAAATAATAAATGTTTCTAAAATGGAATAAAATACTGAACGTAAGTTAGTAACAATGAATACATTTTTCAAATAACTGAAAACAACACAAATATTTGTAAAATCGCTGGGAAACTTGAAGTTATGTAACGTGGGTGTTTTATCTACAACGCTATCATATCTACAACATTCTCTTATTACAATTCCATCTTATCTACAACCCCATCCTATCTACAACTCTATTATATCTACAACGCTATCTTATCTACAACTCAATCTTATGTACAACTTCCATCTTATTTACAAGTCTATCTTATCTACAATACTATCTTATCAGCGACTCTATCTTACTTAGAATTTTATTTTATCTACAACCATATCTTATCTACAACGTTATCTTAACTACAAGTTTATCTACAACTATATGTTACATACAACTCTATCTAGAACTCTATCTTATCTAAAACTCTATTTTATCTCAAACTCCTTCTTATCTACAACGCTATCTTACGTAAAACGCTGTCTTATCTAGAACGCTAATTTATCTAAAACTCTATTTGATCTACAACTCTATCTTGTCTACAACTTTACCCCATCTACAACTCTACCCCATCTACAACTATATCTTATCTACAAATCTGTATTATTTACAACGTTACATTATCTATAAATCTATATTATCTACCATTCCATTTCATCTACAAAGCTAACTTATCAACAACTCTATTTTATCTACAACTTTATATTATCTACAATGCTATCTTAACTACAACTCTACCTTATAAACAACACTATCTTATCTACAAAGCTATTTTATCTAGAACTCAATCTTATCTTCAACTCTATTTTATTTACAACTTTATCTTAACTACAACGTTACCTTATCTACAACGTTATGTTGAATACTACGCTATTTTATCTATAACAATATTTTGACTAGAACGCTATCTTATCTACAGATCTATCTTATCTACAACCCTGTTTTATCAACATCTATTTTCTATCTACTAGTCTATTTCATCTACAATTCAATTTTATCTACAGATCTATCTTATCTACAACTCTATATTACCTACAACTCCATTTTATCTACAACTCCATTTTATCTACAACTTTATCTCATTTACAAATGTATCGGATCTACGACGTTAATTTACCTACAAGACTTTCTTGTCTGCAACACTCTTATCTACAAATTTACTTTATCTTCAAATCAATCTTAATTACGACTCTTTTTTATTTTCAACACTATCTTCTATACAACGCTATCTTATCTATAACACTACTTTATCGAGAACGCCATCTTATCTACAACTTTTTCTTATCTACAAACAATCTTACCTACAACCCTTTTTTTCAACAACTCCATTTTAACTACAACTCCATTTCATTTAAAACTTTATCTTATCTACAACACTATCTTATCTTCAACTCTACTTTATCTACAACGCAGTTTTATCTAAAACACTAATTTAACTACAATCCTATCTTATATATATCGCTGTCTTATTTACAACGATATCTTATCTACAACGCAATCTTAACAACAACTCTATCTTATCTACAACGCAATCATATCTACAACTCTACCTTATTTACAACTCTAACTCATCCATAACTATATTTTATATACAACGTTATATTATCTACAACTCTATCTTATCTACTACGCAATTATATACACGACTCTATTTTGTCTACAACGCTATCTTATCTACACCTCTATTTCATCTACAACTCTATTTTATCTACATCTATATCTTATCTACAACTCTATTTTATCTACATCTCTATCTTATCTACAACTCTAATTCATCCAAAAATCCATTTTATATACAACCCTATCTTATCTACATCCCTATTTCATCTAGAACGCTATTTTATCTACAAGTATATCTTATCCAAAACTCTATTTTAACTACAACTCTATATTATCTACAACTCTACTTTATTTGCAAATCTATCTTATCTACAATTTTCTCTTGTCTACAATGCTATCTTATATATAACGCTACCTGATCTATAACAGTATTTTGTCTAGAACGCTATCTTATCAGCAGCTCTATCTTATCTACAACACTATCTTACTTACAACTCTATCTTATGAAAACACTATTTTTCTACTAATCAATCTTCTCTACAACTCTGTTTTATTTACAACTCTATCTTATCTACAATGTTATCTTATCTACAACGCTATCCTATCTACAACACTTTTCTTCTTGATCGCTATTTTTCTACAACTCTATCTTATTTATAACACTATCTCACCTACAACTCTATCCTATCAACAATTCTATTTTATCTAAAACTCCATTTTATTTACAACTCCATTTTATCTAGAACTTTATCTTACCTAAAACTCTATTTTTACTATATCGCAGTTTTATCTATTACAGTATCTTATCTACAGCCCTGTCCTATACACAACGCTATCTTGTTAACAACGATATCTTATCTACAACGCTATCTTATTTACAACTCTATATTATCTTCAACACAATCTTACCTACAACTCTATTTTATCAACAACACCATTTTATCTACAACTCTATTTTTCTACAACGCTATCTTATTTACAACTATATTTTATCTGCATTGCTATCTCATGTACAACGATATCTTATCTACAACTGTATTTATTTACAACTTTATCTTACCTACAACGCTATCTTTTCTACAATTTTGTCTGATTTACAACTCTATTTTATCTACAAAGCTATCATATCTACAATACTAACCTATTTACAACAACATCTGATCTACTACTCAATCTTGTCTACAACTGTCTGTTTGTCTGTCTATCTTGTCTGTGTATTTTATGTGCAACGCTATCTTATTTACAACTTTAATTTTTACAACGCTACCTTATTTATAACTTTATTTTACTAAAACCTTGTTTATCTACAACTGTATCTTATCTACAACGCTATCTTATGTCCAAATCTATCTCATCTAAAACTCTGTCTTATCAAGAATGCTATTTTGTCTACAACTCTAATTTATCTGCAACGCTATCCTATCTACAACTCTACTTTTTGTACAACTATATTTTATCATATATACAACTCTAACTTATCTACAAATGTAGTTTGTCTACAAAGCTAACTTATAAACAATTTTATATTATCTCCAATTTTATCTTATCTACAACGCTATCATATCTACAACTCTATCCTATATACAACGCTATCTTACCTACAACACTATATTATCTAGAACTCTATCTTATTTGCAGATCTATCTTATCTACAGCACTATCTTACCTACAACCCTATCTTATCGACAACTCTATTTTATCTACAACTCAATTTTATTTACAATTCTATCGTATCTACAATTGTATCTTATCTATGAAACGGCACCCCCAACCTAATGATCCCAAAAGTGGATCACACAGACAAATAGTGGATCACAAGACCTTTCTCCATTCATTGAATTTCTTCTCAACAAAACTGGATATACCAACAAACACATCCCACATACGAGCCAGACTTAGCACCGCAAAAAATCAAAGAAAAATCATAAAAGGCGATTAAACCATTTAGTAATTAAGAAAGAAAAGTATTTAATATATTAAAGAAAATTAATAATTAGTCATTAAGATAATAAGAAAATAAGTATTAGTAATAATATTTTATTTAGATATGAATATATTATTTAAAGTTCACATATAATGATTAAGATAACATATTAATATTTAATATTTAATTACACATCTTACCACACAAAACCTATTACAATCAACCATGACTTAACGTGAAGTCATCGTCACGCTCAATTGCAATAAGGCAAATACTAAATACATGCGACCGCCATGCATTTAGCAAGACTTCGATTCAATTGCTTCGAGGCAGTAATTCTAGCCTGCGCTGCTCGGAGCAATTAAATCGCTTCAGGTTTCTGAGGTTATGTTTCCCCACATCAACCCCAGTCATGAGATACGAGATTAGCCTGTTTCCCCAACCTATCATCGTCGGATCGAATCACACGACAAGGGCACGGCCTTCCCATACAATCAGGCTGAAGGACGCCCGTGGCGTTCAAATCAACTCCGCGAGAACAGCACGGCCAGTCTGAAACAGCACTAACTCTCATATGATCATCTACCTGCGAACAACCACACTTAACTTCTCTGATGGCCGCATTACCTCCAGGAACATTTAGAGTACGACAACTACACTCTACCACTCTACTCTGACCTAACTGAGGCCACACAGTGTCCTCCTTTTGCGATGGTCTCAAGGGATCACAACTTTCATTAGGTTTAATATGACAACCCACAGAAATCGGCGTAGGAGTTACCTTACGAAACTCAAACCTGAGATCTCGATCAAATTCGGGTTGTTGAGAACACGGAATTTGCGAAGAAGCAACCGAAAGATGGCGATACTTAAAAGGTTCAGACCTAAAAAGAAAAGCATCATCGGTCACCTCCTCATGCCATGTTCGCTTTCCCAACATCCGACCTTGATCGACACGTCTCCTATCCTCAAACAAGTCCTCGCTACGGGACGAAATCCTAGGCATATTCGTTCCAGTCGTAGTAGTTAGCGTGTACACTGGTTTACCTTGACTTATAGTCTCTACTGAGTTAGTAGTCATGGAGGGTAATCCTAAACTATTACCAGGAATAAAAACAGAGAATGACTGAGCATCACTACTCACTATAGGTTCTTTAAGACAAGTTTCCCTGTCTTCAGGTTCGGTTACGTTAGTACGCAACTTTTCAGCTTCAACACGCAAACCTTCCCCTTTGACTTCAAGAGACTCGGTTTTAGATGAAACACTTGCGATTTCACTACGTACTCCATCATACCTCGCAATCATGGCATTCAAAACGCTATCTATCTTGGAACCTCGCTCATCAATTTTACGTTCAAGATTATTTATCAATTTGGTGAGCGCAATCAATAAAGTACCCTGATTACTGATACCGGTAGGTTCGGTCTCGTTAGATTCGGAATCAACGCGAACCCCGTCCTCAGTTTCATCCTCGACTGTCCCAGTACTACTTGACCTACATGCCTTGCAAATATAAAACTCAAACATCGGTTTCAAGTCAGCCGCTATCCGCTCACATCGTAAGTGCTTTTGTTGCATGCACACAGTACAAGTCATTATCGCACCATTGCGATTACAGCATACAGGATGATAATCCTGACCATCAGCACTCATGTTATCGTCACTTAAAGGATTACTCATTATATATCTACACAATATCATGTAACAAGGAACCACTATTAACGTCCTCCCCACAAAATACCGGAAGTTCGATTCCAATAATCAATGCCACAGTCATCCAGTTTCCACTGTACCTAACTTAACAAAAATTAACCTAACTCGACGTAAGCCACTATCTCCACAAGTACGCAAAGAAAATAATAACTAGTAATTCTCCAGTCACTTTAATATGTAGTTCATAACGAAACAACCTTTTCCTCTCAGTAACGTTTTAAGATATGTGCAGTTTATATTTTCAAAACTCAAGTTAGTTTGAAGCAATTGATACTTTTTTTTTTCTCACAAAAAGCGTAGAAAAGCACTACGAAAAACAGAGATACAGTCTCACAAATGAAGTGCCACAGCTTCACAAATCCTGGCTGAGAATCGCCAAAAACTACAACGGACACCCCCAACCTAATGATCCCAAAAGTGGATCACACAGACAAATAGGGTCGCCAGGAGCCTAGAGTACCCACGCAACGCATCTAACCTAACCTCTAGCTCCAAACATTTTCTACACCCCAGACGAGCGGCGCAGAAATGCCTTCCAGATTTAAGAATATCTG
>JAGDQP010049564.1:0-12059 GCA_022664845.1 Lepisma saccharinum | reverse complement strand
CGTATATATATACTCATTTTGAAATTTTACAGAAAGTAAAACGTTCATGTAGGTTAATCCAGAATGTGGATGCAGCTCAGCTGCCTCCATTTTTTGGATGAATGTTGTGTCTCCTATTTTTACAGTGTACTTTAATAAATTCGGAAGGCTCGACTTACGAGAACATCACAAGTTTCTCAAGCTTATTCTCCTATATAAAGTGCTAAAAAAACAAGGAACCAACATATCTCTTCTCACGCTTCCAACAATTATGTGATTTTTACGAATTTGACACACAGTCTCGCAAGTCTATCCTCCTTTCAATTCCACGCCATAATTCTAAATCCATCTAAACCCTCCTGTAAGTTATGAAACAGTCTTAGTGAGAGACATAGGCCCGGTGGCAATGTTCCGTAGAATTGTTGAGACACTGTTTATTCATTATATAAACTTGTCAACTTTATTTTGTATCAGCCATTTTTAGTAATTTTGACTTCGGCCCGTTACGATTATTAATGAGATGCTAGTTAAAATTCACACCCATGCCCCAGCCGGAATTCGAACCCGAGACCTCTGAGTCGCTGGCTTAGCGCCCCAACCCACATGGCTACCAGGTCGGCTTACTCATTAGATGTTCTACCATGCATTGATTCGAGCATGGCGTACTTCAGTTTTAGTATATTTCAAAGTATGTACTTTTTGTAACAATGGCAATTAAAAAAAAGTAATAAACTTTTTAAACACATACTTTTATTAGACATTTCGTACTAAAAAGTAGAAAGTAATTTTGTTTATGCATGACTAAAAAGGAAAGCATGAGACGAGCTCTCATATACAGTCACTTTATAATAAATTCTTGTACTGACGCGCTCCATGCTTTTCCTTTCAGTCAAGTATAAACCATTTTTTTTTCTTTATAGTACGAATTGTTTGAAAATGTAAGGCTTATAAAGTTTTTATTTTATTATTTTTTCAAGTTATTTCGGTGTTCGGATACTTTTTCTCAAGCTAATGTTTTGTGATCCAAATCTTAAAGTGTTCTGCAACCAGTCAAACACAAGATTGTTGCAGGCTAGTATTTATTTTAGGATAAATAAGTATATATTAAAAAGATATTAAAATATGATTTTAAAATATATAAATAAATAGAAATATATGAAAGCAACAATGGAATATTATATTGTCACTCGACTTACGTCGCTGTGCAAAATTTCATCATTGTATGCCGTCGGAAAATTAACGTTGCAAGATTTGAGGATACCACGAATTATTTGGAACTAAAGAAAATAATGTAAAAAAGATGGATTTGTCTTATTGTGTGTGTAGTCTATTGGATATGGAAGTAGAATTATTATTATTATTGGTATTCATGATTTTTTCCTCTCTCTCTCTTTCTCTTTGTCCGTGGATGAATATTAATATGAAAGGTTCACATATCCACAAATTTAATATAGGGCAAAGCCGGGAGACATCGCGCACAATTAAAAAAAATTACTAAAATTATATTTTTTTATGCAAACGTCTAAAAAATTACACAATAACCTACATTCTTTAGTATCTTATACACAAGTACAATATATTAATCTTTGATATAAGTCATTGTATGCTTAATGATAACGATTTTTTAAAGCCTGCATTTGCGCAAACTATCCTACTAGGGTATGTAAGATTGCGCACATGGGTAGGAGAGACTGCGCATGAGAATAAAATAGTACGAACCAAATAGAAACTACACGTTGTTATCCAAAACATGTTATCCAAAACAGTACGAACCAAATAGAAACTACACGTTGTTATCCGAAACATTATAAACTGTTGTATTACCGAAAATAATTAGCTAAAGCAACCTATTAAATGTTACATGTCTTACTCTTAACAGTGTTCATCAACTTTATTAATACAATCGTAAGTCGACGGAGGAAAATAATTTTATGTTCTTCACACAGTGTATTCCTCCGTCAAGTGGTGGGCCAGGATAAAAAATGACACCAAACTCTAGCCCTGGTTTATGCATAACTTTGCGCGATCTCTCCTTTCATTGTATTAAATTAATGTACTGCGCAAACTCTCCTACTTACTGCTTGCTATGTAATTCATAACGTCATATGCCAATGCAATTACGGGCATTCTAATTTCTCAGCTAAAATAAACAATGTTAAAATGTCAGATAGTTCATTTGATACACGTTCACATGTATTATTGGGGCCGCTTTTCCAAAAATTTCATTATTGGTTGTCATTTGTCCAGTAGCTTCAAATATATGAAAACTCACACACATGCGCGCATTGTTGGTATCAAAGTCTCTTAATGTACTTTTTAGTTTGGTATTATACTCTAGCGTCAATCTTATGATCTTCCTTGTATCTACCTATATGTACCTTGTTATGTAACTGGCGTGGAATAACTGTAACTAAAGTTAATGCCACAATCATACCAAGCCGACACAACTAGGGAAATAGAATCTTCACGTTAGAAGCGCTGTGTAGAACATAAATATTATTCTGCTACTTGGAAGACTAAGACATGAACACATACTCACGAATTGAATGTTAACAACACTTTTATTCTCAATATCCTGAAGTCTGATCAACAAGCACCATATTCGTAACAAGTGCAAATAACGATAATATACCTAACTCTTAACACATACAATACTATTTATTTATTTTAGTGCCTTTCTAATGTAGTGCTCGGACATTTAGGTTGATCATTAAAGCCGCCTACAATTTGTCGCTGTTCAAACATGTGCCACAATCTTTACCAAAAATCCAATTACTTTTCTTCACAATTAACTTTGAGTGCAATCTTTGAAATATGTAACTATTATTACCAATCACACTGAATAATTTCAAAGGGGAATTTAGATGTTCAAAAAGAATACGGCCACAAGAGATTGACCCACTATGTGAATTATCGACTCGTACATTTCTTAGCATATTACTGAATCATACTTGATTTGCCTGGTAGTTAAAAATAAATCTACCTCCACAGCAAAATTAATACAGACAGTTCCGCTGCCAAACATACTTAAATATACAACAGTCGTTCAACATTTCAATCATCGCACACAACGAACAAATTATAAAGGCTGATTTTCCTACTTTCTTCCTATGACGCAAGAATTATCTCATTCGGTAATTTAGAGTAACACAATATAAAATATGTTGAACTTTAATCATGAACATTAAATACGAACACGAAATGGCGTCTATTCATAGCACGTGCAACCGGGTTCAATTCCAATATACCGGACGGCTAAGACAAACCCACCAAGTTCGATTCCAAAATTATTCAACTACCACTACTACAACATAACTACTCTACAATACATTACCAACCGAAGCACTATTACAAACTTTTGGCACTTCAATATAATAAGAGTCGTGAAGACATTCTATAATAATAGATAACGATAATCAATAGGTGCTCAACCCACCATTCCGAAATAACAACTGGCGGGACAGCCGCTCAGTTGCGAGTTCTTGCTGCTGAGGGCAGCACGATCGTTGGCGCGCAAACAACCACGAATCAAACCCCGTAACAAGAGCGCAAGGAGTATTCGGCGGAACTGTTTCAAGTCGCATTAGGAAAATATCGGCATGATACCTACAAAACTAGGTCCTGGCCGATAATCTTTGAATATGCACCTCCTTCGCTCCATCGTGGTCTCAGCCTGAGATGCTTCAAGGCCAAACACGGAATTCAAAATTGTAATTTGATGTCTCAATTGGATTTAGATCCCTTTCTTAGTTATCTATGGCATCCTATATTCATTCATTTAGCTTCAGGAGTGGAAAAGCACTTTTCAAAAATCAAGCTCATGTCTTAGAAATTTTAAATAAGTTTCATAAACTAATAAAACTTTTACTTACTTTTACCTCCGAGCTCCATGGACACCCTAGTCGTCGCGATTTCATTATTCTTACAACATCCGGTGAGTTCTACACTCCGTGGAGTTATTCATTATGCAGTCTCCTCCATTCTCTAGTCATCGTATCTCGTTTAGGCCCGTATATCTTTCTCAAGACCTTATTTTCAAACGCTCGTAATATAATGTTCATCTGCTAGCCTGCTTAGATGTTCGTACTCCAACTTTCATAACTGTAAAGTATTACCGGCAGAATAATTACCATTCTACAATTTCATCTTTGTTTATATTAATCGCGAGGTTAGAAGTTTCTGGACTGAGTAGAAACATGTGTTGGCCAATACTAAGTGACTTTTTGTTTCTTCCGTTACCTCGTTTTTGTTTGTTACATAGGCCCCCAAGTACGTAAATTTGTTACCTTTCTCTATATTCTCATTCTTAATTATTATGTATCTATGTCCTTCATTCTCAGTGTTTCGACTTGTTATCATGTATTTTGTTTTCTCTGTGTTTACCTGTAGACCTATCTCATCGCAAGCTTGTACCTAGTCCTCGGTGTTACTTTGTAGTACATCTATAACGTCACCTATTAAATCTACATCATTCGCGTACACTAACAGTTGATTCAAGCCATTCAATGTTAGTCCCTTTTTGTCCTTGGTGAAAAGGCATCACATTGTTCAATCCGTTGCGTATCTCAAAACTATACTGTTGCCCACGAGACGAGACTGAGGCTGTCTCGTTCCGAAAACGCCTAGGTCAGAAAGCATCTCGTATCGAAAAGCTGTATATTGTATATTACGTGAATTCTCTCTCATCTCGTTTTCCAAAGACCTGTCTCGTCTCGTAGGCAACACTGTCTGACAGATTACCTATCCGTACTCGGGTTATACGGTCGCTGAGACACATCCTCACAAGATGAACCAGCTTTTTCGGAATTCCAAATCGTACCATGATGCTGTACAACTTTTCCCTTTAGATAGATTCGTAAGCTTTCTTAAAATCAATGAATTGCTGGTGAACAGTTCCATTGTACGTGCGCTCGCGGTCCGATGGCATCGTTTGGCAGCTGTGTGGCCCTCAAAACGCCCGTGACGTGATGACGCCAGCAGGAAGCTGTATTCACCAGCGAAGAATAGCCGTCTCCTGATACCGACACGAAGACCGGAAGAAGCAGGCCATTTAACCATGGAAACCTGTTGAACGTGGTCAATGGTAGCCGCGGTAGCAACTGGCCGGGAAACCGGACGACAGCGAAGCGAAGTACCTAGTACCACTAGTAAGTACGTTGAAGCCGTGTACCATTTATGGTCGAAGGAGAGAAGCAGCCAGAAGCATGACGGTTATGATAGAGCATGTCGAGGCATGACGAACTTGGTCAGCGGCAACCGCGGTAGCAGCTGCCCGGGAAACCGGGCGACAGCGAGGCGAAGCACCCAGCACCATCTGTAGTCGTGGAATGGCAACAGTACCCTTTTAAGAGCCACTTCAGTTAAGTTTTTTCTGTGGTCATGGGGGGCCCATACAGATAACTTGACTGGGCCAGAAAATTGGGTACTGGTCACCTGCGGACTTCAGCATACTGTGGACACCAGTTGGACACCGAGACGACAGAGGACAACCCACTTCGTGGATGCAGCCCCTGGATGAAGAAGCCACCCACCTGAGATGCAGCAGTTGACCGGCGATTGCATGTTCAACACAGACACTTGCTTTTGGGATGCGATTCACTAGAGCCAATACAGACATATTACTTGGGTTTTCCCACCCTTTGCAGCATGCGTGGTTTACCAGGTAATCTATCATAGTTAGTTCGATATAGGGATTTTTTCAGAATATACAGCAATGCATATTCTGGCTCTTGCCCTCTTCAACAAAATTCTTGTCGCGTTTCTCTATCTTCTTTTTTCACCTTCTTTCTTTCTACTTACATACTCCGATTCGCGGTAAATGTCTCCGAAAGACAGAAATCGTAAGCATCCACACCCGTGACAACAGACTTTAGTTGCATGAAGCATGTGCATGATAGGAGATCACTGTAGAAGTTGGAGAGTGGTCACTCCTCACTGCGGGACTTTACGGGGGCAGTGAAACTTCAAATTTTTTCAAGCTTTTCTCCAAGATTTGACTCAAGGCGAAAAGCTGGTCCAAAGTGGGTCTATTTCTTCTAAATCCACATTGGTGATCTCCACTTATTTCATCTACGTATACGCTTATAAGCGAGTTAGCAGGATATTACTCAATTCTTCGTAGCATAGGAGAGAGAGAGCATTCCGCGGTAATTATTACAGTCCGATTTATTACCTTTTTAATAAACCGGAACTATTATTAAGATTTTTCCATTCCTTTGGAAGCTCCTCATTTCTCCATACAGCACTTATCAATTTATGCAGTTGCTTGATTAGTGCCGTTGCTCCCGATTTAATTAATTCGGCTGGAATTTTGTCTGTTTTAACTAATAATAAATTACAAGTACATTACAGTTGAAAGTACAATACACAGAAACCTTATTCATTCTGTTCTTAGTTACAGTATGGTACTTTCTTTTAAAATTCTCTGCTGTAAAGGGCTTCTGAATAGGTAATTCATTGTTGTTGTTTTGTTTTTTTTCATGCAGAACTAAACTCGCTGTTCTTATTTTATCAACCCCCCAGATTCGTCTCAAGAATTTTCTTCAGAGTCAGAGACGTATTTAGGGGGACAAGGATCCAACCACCCCGAAATTCAAATGTTTTTTGTAAACAGTATATTTTTAGGTAAAATTATATGGATTTTACGTAAATTATGAACCCAGACAGACTTCTCCCCACACAAAACCAACTTCTAGATATGTATCTGTTCAGATTCACTGCGAATGCTTCAACTATAGACCCTAATATTTGCTTCTTGGAAAGTATGAAAAAAAGAAAAGGAAACTGCCTAGTTGGTCTCCTGCTAGTTTTGTGAAAACATGCACCACTTAGAACAAATTTAATGGTTAAATCTTTCGTTTGAAATCATGCTACTCATTCATTTTTTCTGCTAAATATCACAATACAATCACAAATTGAATAACACATTTTAAACAATTTAGGTTAGATTATATTTTAATGCCCCAATTAGGCTCTTTTTAGATATAAAATTTGCGTAAGTTATATGACTTAGGTTGATATGATTCATATTAATAATTTATTTTATTTGTATTTATTTACGGGAAAAGACAATACAAGATGTAACTCAGAAAAAAATATACATATTAAAAAAAACATTAGATACAAATAAAAAAACATAGATACAAACAGTATAAAAAAGGAAGAAAGATATACATCTTTTTTTATTTGATTCAGTTCAAAAAACAAATGACAAAACAAAACAAAAACAGATACAGAAATTATGATAAATACGTAAGTACACAAAACAAATAAAAAATATAAAAATAATATATATGACATTAGTTATAATATTTTGTTTTGAAAAGGAAAATACAAGAAAGCCAGAGTGCTATGTAACACTAAAAAATATATTAATAATACATCATAAATACTAGTGAAAATAATACATGCTACAAGAAGAAATCTGTACATCTTTACCAATCAGATTCAATTCAAAATACAAAATAGGAATTGTAAAACACATTAAAAACAAAAATAAAAGGATTTTAACAGTTGTATAACACCTACTACTACCAAAGATTAATCAGATTCAAAAACTTTAATTAATTCTCTAAATATAAGCCCAAAATGACTAAAAAATATCCATATACTTATTATATTTATTAACTTGTCCACCACAACGACATTTTATGGGTGAAGATTCACATTCCTTGGCTATAAAATGGAGATAATTTCTTATGCTATAAATCGAAGCTCTTAAGCAGATCATAAGTAGAGTGATGACCATTTAAGATTTGATAGACCCTATCATTAACTATCCGTCGCTCAGACAATTTCAAAAATTCTAATTCTTTTCTTATATTATGTAATGATAACGTTTCTAATCGGTGTCTAAATTTCCGTCTAAGCCAGGCCAAGAAGTCACATATTTTTTCTTGTATTTTCATATAATGGTAGCATATTCTAAATTAGATCTTACAATAGCATAGTACAACATTTTACAAGTTATAATATTATTAAAATGTCTAGAATTCCATTACAAAATGTCTATTTTTTTTCTAGCTCTAGATGTTATAACATCAATATGTTTAGTAAAATATAATTTATTATTAAGTATTATACGTAAGTTATTGATTGTAAATTTCATTTGAAGGATTTTTTTACAAAAATAACAGTAGTGAATTTTACTTTTTCTTTTAAATTTAGCAAAAACACCCTTATAAATTCCATGTTTTGTTGAAATTCATTATATTTCTTAAATATATTCTGTTTACACAGGTATTGTGTAGTGAAATTCAGCAAAACACGGAATTTTGAAGTTTTTTTTTTTTTTTTTGCTAAATATTCTCAAAACAAGTAAAATTGACTACTTTTTATTTTGTAAAAAAAAAAAATCATTTCTCTCACGTGCTCCCTTAATACATATCAATAATATGATAGGTTATTTTTTTTTCTTGAAAAGGAAATTCCCATTGATTTATCTAGATTTAGAGGTAAATAGATTTCTATTTGACCATTCAAGTACCTTATTGTTATCACTTTGTAATTTCAAGTGATCATTCCGATCTCTTATAGAATTAAAAAGTTTAACGTCTTCCGCATACAACAATATATCACAAGACATGTCAAAAGTTGATAAAGATAATAAAACGTAGTGCCCCTAAATTAGATCCCTGAGGAATTCCTGACATTACATTACACATAGAAGATAGACAACAATTATATCTTACTAAGAATTTCCTATCTTTCAACTATGATCTCGTCCATTCAATATAAATATTTGAGAATCCATAATGGAAAAGTTTAAAAAATATATATATATATAAAATTCATGCGGAACTTTGTCGAACACTTTTTCAAAATCTAGAGTAATTAGATCGACTTGTCCTCTATTTTGAATGGTAGGTCCTATCAGTGTTATGGACTAAATTAGATTAGAAATTGTTTATTTATTTATTAGAAAAGTATGTTGATTGGACGAAATACACATACCAATTTTCCTTAGAATATGATTATAATTTTTTTTTTTTTCAAAAACAATGGCTATGACGTTAATTATTGATATTGGTCGAAAACCATCAATGTTCTTCACATTTTTCTTCAGTATTTGAGAGATAGCGACCATCTTTCAAGTTTTTGGAAAATTCATAATAATAATAATAATAATAATAATAATAATAATAAAGTACATTTCAAACATGGCGAAAGGAATAAAGTACAAGAATCGAAGAATCCGGTCCCCAGCAATAAATCAAATTCAGAGCTGAAACAAGGTCGCTTTTGGTGAATTTATTTAAAAAAATCTTTTGTAACATAAACCATGTTGTTACGGTATTCCTGTATTTGCAAGTGCTTATAACATGAAAGATCGTAAAACTGTGTTACACGAAATTTCATTTATCCTGAACGGGCCTGGTCCCATCAAGCCCGGATAAAGGAGGTTTTAGTGTAGTTCCAACGAAAATCTCTTCGAAAAGAAATTCGCTCCCGGGAACTCGATTCTATAAACTCTATGAACTCGTTCCTCACCATATCTAAATGCGCTTGTCAGTGGTGGATGCAAAGAAGAGGCGCGGGGGTCTCGCGCCCCATCCTCAGGGAAAAACTTATTTTTATAGCATTATTTTAACAATTTATCTCTGAAAAAGC
This sequence comes from Lepisma saccharinum, assembly GCA_022664845.1. Classification (NCBI taxonomy): domain Eukaryota; kingdom Metazoa; phylum Arthropoda; class Insecta; order Zygentoma; family Lepismatidae; genus Lepisma; species Lepisma saccharinum. The sequence goes on along the minus strand of JAGDQP010049564.1, from coordinate 2,471 downwards.
TTCCATTTATTTCCGAACAAATCTAATTTATCTATAAATATAAATTTTCGGGGATATAGGTGCCATATTTCGCGATAAAACTTACCATTATGATTATTTTAGACTTTAAAAAATCACTAAGCGGGAAAATATCGAAAATGTCCCCAGTCCGTTCTACCTGCTCCCTCTCTCACTAAAATCCTGGATCTGTCACTGACTTCAGTACTTCGACATCGACTGTATTATAAACTTATTTGTGCTCGTTTGTAAGAATTTTCTTTCGTAAGAAAAGTAATTCTATTCTGTTCGACTGAATTGATGGTAACTTTCCGCAGCACACGAAATGAAAAGTACATCCGAGAAAGATATAGACCTCATAATAGATAGACTTATCACGCTTCCCCATTTCTGTCTGCGCTAAAACTAATGGATTTTTGTTCAGAGCACGTGATTTTGAATCCATCCGCTAGGTAACTCTGCTATAGACCTCATAGTAGAATATGATGTCTATGGCAGAGCTACCTGGCGGATGGATTCAAAATCACGTGCTCAGAACAAAAATCCATCAATTTTAGAGCAAACAGAAACGGGGACGCGTGATAAGTCTATCTATTATGAGGTCTATGTTAGAGCGTTGGCGTAGCATTAGGGAGGCCGTGGGTTCGATCCCACCGGCCGATCATCCTGACTGAGGTTTTACCAGGGGTTTCCGTGAGTCAAACCAGGCAAATGCTGGGATGGCACCTTCAACATAGGCCCAACATCTACATCTTCGCGAATCCTGTCCCCTCCCATGTCCCGGCCTGAGCCTTACATGCCTACAGGCCATAAATAAAAATTCAAATTCAAGGGAAACAAGGCCATAATTCTGGGTCTTTGTTGCCAGAGCCCTTCCGAGTCCGTTCTGGCCAGTGATCCTGCCAGAGCCCCCCTCTAGGGAATGTCAACCCCCCAAATTCTCGAGCGGACCCCACGGTTTAAATATTTTTACGGTCAAAACTCCATTGAAACCATGCGAAACTTAACGTACGTCCTCCCAATTTTGACTTTAACTTCCCCCAAACCTAAAATCCTGGCGGAATCCCTGTTTCTGGTATATTAATGCAAGTATTTGATATTACATGTAAACAAAGTAAAAAATACTATTTTTAAAAAGTAATGTTAATGCATATAACAAGAGGTCTTAGTTTCGTGTGAACTTTATAACAAAAGTCTTAATGCATGAGAAATCACCTTTATTTAACGCGTTTTAATGTGCAACAGGGAAGAGAGATTCACACACCGCTTCAAGAACAAACCAAATTTTTACGTTCATTTAAGCATTTAAAAATGATTCTTTCGTGTTCTTCGAGGAAGATTTTCATATACACAAATCCTTGTAACGTTGCATTCCATACTTGAATTTACTTTTAATGAGCTAAAAGCTGCACGTTAAGGAAAAAGTTACAATTACTGTGAAAACTGATGCTATCACACATCACGAAACCTCTGCAATGATGACAAAATTGTCCTTCACGAATTTTTTATAAACGGAAAAAAAAAAAATAATTTCATTTGTATTTCATACGTCAATTTAGTTCAAAATTTATCGTTCTATTTGAAGCTCCTTTTGCGCGTAACCTGATCCGATAACCCGGAGGACAAAGTAGAGTTTTTAAATATAGAATTACTTTTGAAGTGTTTCTTTTAGGGGTAACCAGGATCGGAGGTGTTATCCCAGAGCAGGATACATATGACGTCAAAATTCGCAGTTAATTATATTTTCCAGACCGGGCCACATATGTTCGTGTTACTAAAAGTGACCCGGTTTTAGCTCTGTAAGTATGAGCGTAACCGATCTTGTGACTGCAAACTAATCTTTTTCCTGTGGCCAAAGTACTTGGTAAGGGAAGTCCTAAAGTTTCAAGACAGAAGGAACTGGAATTAATCTGGGCTCTTGTTTTTACCTTCCCCCAATTTTGACATGGCCATCGCCACAGTAAGGATCCTGGAATTTCGAAACGGAAAATGTAACCGAACCTGACCTTACCTAACGTCCGCTAACCCATGGTCACTAAAAGTGCAAGAAAGCAAATATTGATAATAAATGTGAGCAGATAAAATGTATTTCGAAACAAAGAGACGAAGATACATAACCGCACCTAACTTTACCTAACCTCCGCTAACGTAACCCATGGTCACTGATTTGAGATAATCCAAGAAAAATGCAATAAAGCAATTATTATTAATAATAAATATAAATGTATTTTGAAAGAAAAAAGAAGTCTTGCCCCCGTCGGGATTCGAACCCGAGTTCTTTCACTCAACAAGCCACTAGGCCATCAGGGCGACCTTGCAAACGGTGATTTCGAACAGGTGATTACAGTACACGAGTGTTTCGTAACAACGCTACGAGATGGCGGGCTCAAGGGATCCTTACTGCGGCGATGGCTAGATCAATTTTGTCCCTCGTACCAATGTGAAGTTTCCAAAGCTCCCCGTTGATTAATTGA
>JAGDQP010049563.1:0-14465 GCA_022664845.1 Lepisma saccharinum | reverse complement strand
TTGTTACAATATTTCTTTCTGTTTTTTCTCAAACACCGACGTTTGATGCTAAGCAGTCGTAGCTCAGTTGGTAGAGCTTCTCATTCAATAGGTCCGGGGTTCGATTCCATGGGATAACCGTCCTGACTTACGTTTATCGAGAGATTGTCTTAGTCACACCAGACAAATATCGGGATAGTACTAGACCCTGACCGATTCCTTCCCGCAACTTTCCCCTACTTTCTCTCGCCCGGCGAAAAATAATCAAATACAGTAAAAGAATGGATTAATGAAAAAAAAAATGAAAACATTGTCAAAAAAAAAATCCACTGATGGCATAAAACCCTTTTGTTTGTTTATGTTATCTGAAACAACGATAATAAATAATGTGTGAGTACTTAATATATATTTCTTGCTAAAGTGGATGCAACTACAATGTGATGGAAACTTCAACGAATTGTACTATGTATAGTCTATAAGGGAATGACAAATTATTTTTTTTATTAAAAAAAAAAAAGAAACCTTTGTTACATGAGCTTGCATATCTTAAAAACCAAGTAACCAATAAGAATGGGATAATGGGAAGACCAATAACCTATTTAAAAACTTTTTCAACTTCCTGACGTTCGTAGCTTCCCTAGTAGCGGGTCAATGACGGCTCAATACTGGGCAACGCTTGATCGATATTGGTCGCTGCTGTTGGTAACATGGTCGTCCAGTATTTATTGCAGGAGTATGTACAGCCGCGAAGTGAAGGCTGCCTGACTCTGCCTGAGTGAGCCCTTAGGCACGACAAATAGGAACGTTTGTTAGTAATGTATTAGAATAGGAATGTTTCTTGGATATAACAATGAGTCGGACGACGTACGTTATAAAACGAACAAGTAACCACTTAAATAGTAAACGGCAATGACTGTCCCACAACGAACTATTTTATGAACATATTCAAGAAAATTAATACCGTTTCAGACAAAAATCCTGATTACTTTTTTGTTTGTTTTGTTTTGTTTATGACGACGTAAACAATAATCATAGGAATATTGTTCATTCTACAAATTTCAGATTTTTTAGTGATAAAGTAAAGTTTCCACACTAACGGGAAACAACAAAAAATATCTTACGTATACTTGGATTATCTTTATAGAAACATTTAAAACAGATAGAACAAGCTTACGATGGAAGTAGCTCGCAAAATTATTCGCTTCTCATTCGATTCTTCAATCTTTCAAAACAAAATAAATTCCTTTTCTTAACATATGCATTATAGAAACTATCGAATGGAATACAAATGTTATCGTTGTTTGATCTAGTTTATATCTACAAATTCAATGTCCACTGATTTCGGTTACTTATTTTCACCGTTGCCACTTTTAGCATCATTATTATGCTAAACCTTAGCATCTAGCATAGCGTCTTTGGCATAATTGCAAAATCCAGCATAATCCTGAACTGTAGCAGAGAAAACCAAGCGCTCTCTCTCTTTCTCTCTTACTCTCTCTCTCTCTCTCTCACTCACACACACACACAAACACATGCAAAAAAGCACTCTCCTTGTTACGGAAGATAATAAATAGATGGAATGGGACATCGACTGGTCATGGGTCATTGGTAGAGCGTTGGTTCAGTATTCGGAAGGTCGTCTGTTCAATCCCAGTTGACGATCATTCTGACCGAGGTTTTGCCAGCTTTTTTTCCTCGGTCACATCAGGCAAATGCCAGGTATGGTACCTTCAACCTTCCCGTATCCCTTCAACCTTCCCGGCCCTGGTCGATACCTTCCCTATTCCGACCTGAGCCACAGATGTCCCCAGTACCACATGCACATTGCCCCCTCATGGCACCCATATCGCCCCACATCGTTAATGCGGGCGGGAGAGCGGCCCCGCTTGAGCTCACGTCTAACGATGTGGGATCGACATCGATTGTATCCACGGAAAGGACATAAGGTAAAGTTAAAAAAAAAAGGTAAAGCTATCACCTGTGCGATACGCACGCGCCGTGAACGTCGCATGGGGGATGTGGAGGTAGCGCTCCACATTTGCTTCACCTACGGTACGAAGTGAGGTAGGGTGGTCAGTCCCACGCCTTTACATTTCCAAGGTGCCCATGAATACCAAGGACACTCCGGTACTCAATTTGATACGAGGCAGAGTGCATCCCAGAGCGCCAGGCATGGGAACACTGTGAGAGGTTTCCAGTGTCCTGGTAAAGTTGTTTGTGTTCTTCCCAAGGTTTCTTTGGTCACTTTAAGTACATAGACAAACCAGCAAGATTGATAGTAATATTTATTATGTTGATTATCGTTCACCGTCAGAACAGGGAGACATTTTACACTCTTGTTTTGTTTGTACGGTAGGTCATGTGGTTGTTAAGAGAGGTTCCCTTTATAGTAGGAGGATAAGTTAATGTTATATTTATTTACATTTGTTTTACATCATTTCCTTCTATTGAAGCTGTCTCATTTACTGTTGCCACGAGACGAAACGAGACTCAGAAAGGGATATAGAAAACGAGACGAGACAAACCTCTCGTAATGCAAAGTATACATCTTTTCGAGACGAGACAATCTCTGGACAAAATATTTTCGAGACGATATAACCTAAATCTCGTCTCGTCGGCAACACTAGTCTCATTGTAATCATGGCCGTTGTACTCTTTAACTTCTTGGCAAAACATGTAAAATAATAATAATAAAGTTAAAAACGGAAGAGATGTGAAATGATTACAATGGAGCGGAAGTACAAATTTTAGCATGAACGCAGCATCGAAAATATCACTATTTTACAAACTAGCGGTGGTCGACAAATTTTACAATCCATTAGCACAACGAAGTGATGTAACTTTAGCTACAGAAAAATAGTACTCTTTACATTTGAATTTGAATTTTATTAATGGCCTTTAGGCATCTAAGGCTCAAGCCCAGTTTTCTTTACATAAATAGTAACTTTATTTTACAATAATTTCTAACGTGTTTTACTATTTCTTGTTGGTTTGTGTATGTTGGTGGCTCGTATATAAAAAAGGGAGATTCCTTTTAAAAAATAGTAAAAAAAAAATCAGAATTACATTATGTTCACAGTGTCAATAACCGATATTGAGCGATGTCGATATCTGATATTGAGCAATATCGAGGATCATTGTCGATCGATATCATTAACTGATATTGGCCAAGATGTTTGCCATCCAATATGGGGCCCATATCATTAAACGATATTAATCGATGTCTTAAAAATCCAATATGCCCATATCGACCGACGTGGATGAGCAATTTGGGTAAAGACCATAAATAAAATTCAAAATAGAATGGGACGTTCAGTAGGCACGTAAATAAGAATGAAAGCAACCACCGGATTCTTCACCTATCCTAACAACGGAGACGTGACCCATAAAATAAATATCTACTTTATAGAAATATTTATTAATATATAACAATATTACAAATATAATTTTCCGCAACATATAGCCTAAGAGTAGTAAAACGAACTTAGTTGAAAGGAAAGAAACCATACTGACGGTTAAAAACTTTAATATAATTATTCTATCATTAGCCCTAATTTACGCGCTAGATTGATTTTAACTTAATTTTTCGATTTCATGAGTGAATGTAATAATAATAATAAGAAAAATATATTTTTTTGGCATAATTTTATATGAAATAGAATACATTGGTTATCGTAGCGTCATAATGCTCTGCCGTTTCGGCGATCAATACTGCATTCTGCATATATTTTACAAATCTTAATGGTTTTCCGAATGAAGAAATTGTTGTGTACCTGAAAGCCGTAAGATAAGTTACCAGACTCTCTAGATGATGATTTAATAACAACATATCTAAATTTAAATCGACTTCAAGTCACTTCATATTTATTTTGAAAGTGCTTATTGAAATACATACGGTACGTTTAAAAATAAAATACCTGAAAATGTTGTTTATACAATACTTAAAATAACCTAAAATGCCATAAAATACTATTCAATAACGCTTATAAAATTATGAAACACAGTCCATCTTAATTACTTAGCCATTATGATATTCATGTCTTTATTACTGATAACATTTCTTAGCTCAGTTGGTAAAACGTTGATTTAGAAATCCGAGAGTCCTGGGAAGGATCCGATCGACCGCCCATTCTTTCTGAGGATTTCTCGGGGTTTTGCTCAGTAAAATGCAGATATGGTACCTATTTGATAGGCTCTGACCGACTACTGTGCAGTTCCGAGTTCTGTAGACTTATGAGAGGGATCTTAACTAGCGCGCGGGGTGAAGTGGGATGTGAACAAGCAATCAGTGAGAACTCGCTCTTTTATTACCTATCTCGCATTGGCTAAAAGGATCATCCCACCCATGATCACGCTACGACTCCTCCCTCGCGGCTACCGAACTCAGAACTAGACAGTACCTTTCAACATGCCCTCTATAGTGTTGACCACGAGACGAGAGGAAACAGAGAAATGGTTATAGAAAACGAGACGAGACAGAGCTCTCGTAAGGCAAAGTAAACATCTTTTCGAGACGAGACACTCTCTGGACAAGATATTTTCTTAACGAGACAGCTTAAATTTCGTCTCGTCGGCAACACTAATGGAAAACGAAATAGATAGAACTCTCGTAATATACGACATACATAATTTTGAGACGAGACATTTTCGAGACGAGAATGCAACACTAATCCCCTCCCCAACCCTAAACCGGCCTGATACTGAGATGCCTAAAGGCCTTTAATAATTTCAAATTAAGAAATAATTTTTTCTATAGATTACATTTATATTATCCATATAATTTTTACTTCAATTTATATTATCGTTGTTGGGATCTTTGTAAACGACTTTTTCCTCCATTTGAAATCAATCTTAACTTGAATAAACATTTATTGAACATATGGCTGTATGATCTTCCGACAATGAGTGGACTTGAATATGAATTGAAGTTTTTATTCGCGATCTCTCAATGAATCAATTTTATCATATAACTTCGTGGTATTCTACAGCCCTGTAGATTTTAACTGTATTGCATGATGCATTTATATATATATATAAGCGTACGAAGGTTGACTTCACTTAAACATATAAGCTGATTTCGTTGTAGGCTATTTTTCACATGGTATATGAATCCTAAGTCTTGACAAATCTGTATTCATCAAGGACAAAGTATGGCTACACTTTAGATACTCTCTCCGTTCCTTCAAGTTGTGAAGTTTAAGTTATATATTTAGTTTTAGGTTGCTTACGCTTTAATTAGTTACTTTAAATCATTTTTAATTGGGCTTAATTATTCGATTTGTTCAGAGTCGGATCTAAAAGTCATTGTTCAGAGAAGAGTGATACACCCATAGGAGTATCTACCAGATTCCGGCTCAAACTATTGTTCAGCTTAACATAGAAATATGCGGCAATTACAATTTAAAATAAAAAATACATTTAGATCCCCTACTAAATTTCGCAATCTAGATTCTGTGACAGTTTATAGTAGCCTATTTAAAAGAGAAATAAAGATCGTCTCCTTCCGACACTGTCGGCGAGAACAGACTTAATTTATTGTCATCAATAATTCTAAACTCTTCTGCATATTCTTCTTCATACTTGTGCACAACTGCACTTTGCTCAAATGCAAAAGTTTTGTTCACTTGGATTCGGATAACAACATCGAATAACGTAGGCCTAACCCATTGTGAAAACTAAAGTAATAAGAAAAATCATTATTAGGTAAAAAAGGAAAATTGAGTAAACTGAATCCCATCCTCTAGTGCAACAGTTCCTAACCGGTGGTACGCGTACCCCCGGGGTTACGTGAATGCTGGGCCATGCAGGGGTACGCGAAAATTTATCAGTTATGGCGAAAAAACAAGTAAAGTGAAAAAAAATTAAAACGTTAGTTACGGAACAATAAATGTTAAGTTTGAATCACCTCTATTGCAGATATTGTGCGAAAAATAATGCCGTAGACAAAAATATAACTATTTAAAAACAGTTCTTTATAACAATAGGGGGTACGATCTATGGAAATGGGTTTAATAGGGGTACACAAGTAGAAAAAGGTTGGAAACCACTGCTCTAGTGGATAAGGCTGCGGAACAGTACGGTACTGGCGAGGGAAGAAGTCTCGAGTCATACTAATTGAGATTCTCTAGACTTTTCCTCAGTTTTACCAGGCGATTGGTGGAATAGTACAAAGTCTCTGACTGCTATTCTTTTCTCCCTGCTCAGGGAACTTGCTGTGGGACGTCATCTTTCAGAGTTGTGACAGGCTCAGATCATAGCTGCCTGTCTAAGCCTGTAAGTTCAATAAAATTTAAGGAAACATATATAAAACATAAATCCAGAAAATACTATGTTCTTTCTGTTGAGTTTTCGCTCATAAAGCTTCATATAACATATATTCAGTGAATGATTGTCTACTATTAAAAAAATGTATTGTTTTGCCGTGTTCTAACGTGCGCTCGCTTAACCCTTCGTATAGTTTGAGGTGTATATCCTCCGATCGATCGGCCTTACTTTAAAACAAACTCTTTCAAATCTAACGAGGCAAACACAGATCTACATGATTTAGGAAGATTCTCGCAGAAGATATGATAAATCTCAACGACTGACCCGATACAACTATATCCTTCCTAATACTACTGTAATACAAAGGTCGCGACTTCGATATAGTTCAAATTGATACATTCACATAGGAACACACTGTAACCTGAAAAGTTTATCTTTACAAAATATGTATCTTTAAAGAAATCTTCCTTTCGTGTACACAAGCCATTCTTGGAATGTCAAAATTATATACCGTTTATTGCAATTAATGTCTTTTACTTCTTTGGGTTTTAATTTACCAGTGCAGGGATTATTTTGGGTTGTAAAACTTGAATGTCAGTTTATCAGAGATTGCGTGATAGTTAGATATTTGCTGGGAACCACCACCTCAATCCCTAGGACACTAACGTACTGAACATCTGCGTGCACACTCGCATACTCGGCATGTATCGATCCAGAGGCAACCATTTTCTTTTCTTCCCTCACCCGGGGTGTGGAAGGTCAGACCAATAAGAGACAGTGTGATGCTCACGTGGTAAAATGGGCGTGTTCGCCGACAGGTCCAGCCAACGCATGCGCCGTACATATCTCAACGAAACTGGTTGCGAAGCTGTTCGTGCCGTGTGGCTGCTGTGTTTTTCCAGTTCGGTGGAGAGTCGTTGCCGATAGTGAACGTGTGGTGAACAGTTTTCACCGGGTAACGTGTGTTCACCCCACATTTTTACAAGAATTTCGCGGTGGTTTTTCGCAGTGTATAATTTTGCCCTCCATCCAGTTGGTTCAACCTTTAGTCATCTGTTGTAGTTGTTGCTATCTTACCAACAAGTTCATCGAGTTACCAAAAGTAGGAAAGAAGAAATACTTTCCTTTTTTTAAACTTCAGCGGCGGAGTTGGTTAGTTTTCTTCGGTGGACACTTTGAAGCCAACAGTGGCTACACTCAGCAGCAACACGGGGGCCCGTTTTTTGGACACCGGAATCCTGGAACAGAACAGGACAGAACTTATAGACACATTTCGTGTTTATTCCTCTGTTGTGAATCTGGTTCCGACAAAAACTGTCAAAATTTCACCGTCAAAGGCAGACGACATGACAGAGCAGCCGCAAAGTAAGTAGGCCTAAATATTGTTAATGTGTGACGTATTTTTTTAAAATATGGTTTTGTCTCTTTTGGCTTGAATAATTTATCCTTTTGTGAATAGGCCTAGAATTATTACTTTCACTTGGACCGGTTTTCTGAGTAATTTTGGAAATGTCTTGCATGTCAATGCAGGAAGTAAGCTTAGGGGAATATCAATATTACTACCAATATACCTTTATCAACATTTTTGAAAAGGCCCTATAAACGTACAGCTCATGACGTATTTTAAAAATAAAGAAGTTTTGTATAAAATCAAATCCTAATCTTATTAACCACTGAATGTTGCTACTGACGAATAAATAATGCCTTTCAGTATCAAATTTATTTTGAATTGAAGGTTATCGCAGGATAATATTATTATTATGGAAGGTGAGAAGTTTTTTGATTAATTAGATCTTTTGATCTTATTCTACTTGTTTATAATTCTACTGTTTTTAATAGAACCATCCGTTATGTTGTGATTAAATGTTTCACGGCATTGAGAGAACTACATATGGAGATAGGAAAACAAAACATTTAATGATAAAATAGCTAATTTTGAATTTCATGATGTAGGCCAATTATTATATTGGTTTTCAAGTACAACTTAATCCAACATAGCCTAATGTTGTTAGTACGAACTTGGAGTCACCGATATTTCAACCCAAAACAGCCGCAGGCGTAAATACGTAAGATATCTTTGGAAGCCAAAAGTGAATTTTTACACATCACTGCTTTCGAATACCAGGAGGGTATTGTTTCGGATGGTCAGGTTGGCGATCTTATCAAGATGACCTTAAATGTCATATTTACGTTAACACCCCGCCCCACTTTCACTTGTACTGTTTTCTGTTTGGGATGGAACCGTTCTAAACAAGTGTTGTTATTGTAGTGTTTTGTTATGATAATGCCTATCCTGGAAATATAATTGGAACTCCATATAAGTTTATAGTAGCTGTTTTGACTTATTTTGCCTCAAACTGGGCCTATATCGAGATGTCAGTAACGTAGGAAAAAGGAACACACACTCATATGTGATTAACGTGTGGTATTAACTTAAAATTTGTCCATTCTGCGAAGTTCGTTGACTGTATACATCGGGACCAACTTCGTAATGTATATCACTTTTAAAAAACAATAATAATAATCATATTCTAACCTCGTATCTACCAGACTATGAAATGGGGTGTGCGTGGGGTGGGATGCGAATCAGACTCTGACCCGGGGGATCACGTATAGAAGAGAGTAATAAGTTTGTGTGACGGAAATAGTTATTATGCTACAGGTAATTATCGTTCACCATTATTATTATTAGTGGTACTTGACCTTAGGTTAATTGGGGTTATATTACGTTAGACCAATTTGTTCTAAACTGGATTTGCTCCATTAAAAAAAAAATAATAATTACAAAATCATAGTCCTGGAGATATTTTATAGTGACTCCGTTCTACCCATAAAATAAATTGAGTTTTAACCTCTTTATTGTTTCAAACATTCTGATAAACTTGAAACGGCCTGTTTAATTTTTAACTTTTCTTTTTATATTTTACTACAGCAGTCAACACAGTTACAAAATAACAAATTAAACGGAAATACGGAAGTGTGAGCTCTTCCTTGGAAAAAAAACCTTGGCTGGTCCAGATCCTTTAATAAATATTTTTCTATGACTTTCCACATGCTTTATTAAATGCTATTCATAAATAAATTTCCATAGGAAAAAAAAGAATGCTATGGATGCCTTACGTTATTTGTTAATTCAAAGAACAGTCATATAGAAAAACATTATTAATATATTTTTTTTTATATAACACTAAATATTTCAAAACACATTTGAAATTCCGTATCTTCTTATCTCTATCTCGAGTTCTTCGTACTTAGGATCCCTATTTCGAGTTATTATGCGCATATTTCTTCCTATGCACTACAATATCAATGACTAGCTATTAGTCTTACTGTTATTTAAGTTATAAACAATTAGTGTTTTCCCTAATTTGTTCCTGGTAATATGAAATAAAAAAAACGCTTCCTCAATTTAGTATAATACTAGACTTCCAATAATAAATTACATGTCATGTCTATAATAAGAAAATACAAGAGTACGACTTTTCTGACAAGTTATATCATGTTAACGTCAGAAAACTATGTAATAACACATTTATACCTTTAGGCATGAGTATTTGTAGGTCAGTTATGTACTTTCTTTAGAGAAAATATTTTCATTTTTTTAATATATAAAATACTAATTTTAAATTAACAAAAATATCAGTTAGGAATAATGCTTTTTTTTAAACCTTAAAAATGTGTATGTTATATTCATAATTTAATTCGCGGAGTTTATAGGGTATCTGTTAAAAATAGCTAAACGAATTGAATTTAGTTAAATGCGGATAGATTTCAATTCTTGGTATGCACATGCAAAACTTTTGATCAAATGTGCTTTTCTTCCCGTATTTTATGCTGTCATTAAAAAACTTAAATCATGCTTTCGGGGAGAAATTAAGACATTTCTAGTGACATAATATGGGCCTATAATAGCTATGTACCTCTGAGTCCTATTAAATTAATTATACAAGAATAGAAGTTTAGTTAAAGTTACAGACCAGGATATTTTTACTTGAAGGGTTGGATGCAATAACCAGGCAGTTCCATTTTTACAACGTTTTCAGGAGAGGCAAAGAAAATTAACTAGGTCCTATATACTATCTTTTTTGTATATAAAAAAGCTTAGTCTCGCCAAAAATTCAGTAAAAATGGAATTGCCTGGTTCTTGCGCCCAATCCAACCCTTGAATTGAGCTACAAGGAATCTTTGAAAGACTTCATAGATGACTCAGATTTATAATTATGTAGCTATATTTGGAATTTTTCCAGTTGGTTAAAATTGGCGGGGGGGGGGGGGATAATCCGGGTATGAAAAAAGACGTTTAAGTTTTTGTGTGGGCCTGAAGAACCCTAGATTATATTTATGGTTCAGTGTTGTTAAGTTTAGCATTTTTATTTAATGGAGGGCAGAGTCATGTCAGAGAGGTCATTTTACGGGCATGTACAAGTAAGATAAGTTATGTAATTTCCAAATTTCTATTTCCCAATGAATTGATCTAGGCTATTATTTTAAGAGTAATCCTTACTGATAGTTAAGGAGCGTTCATCCTCATGGAAGTCGTGGGGATTGGAAACATGATAGACATTGTGGGCCGTACAAATTATCAAATGGCCGAGAAGTTAGCGCGTCGCTATCTGTGCGCAGGATCACGGGCTCAAGTCCCGTGGGAGTCCATCGTGGTTCAGAGCCCACTTTACCAAAAACTGTAGGTCCCGTCCTTAGAAGCTCATCAACACTTTTAGGACGTTACTGGCAATTGAAGCAAACAATTAATAAAGTCTCAGTGGCTTTGTTTAGTGAATTTATAGATCCCTTAAAATAAAGATGACAGTTGTATTTCAGATTACATTTTAATACCGCAAAAAATAAAAAGTAATTTATTGATAGATTTAAAATGAGTGTTCTCTTTTTATATTTTAATTATAAATTTAAAATGATTTAAAAAAAAATTATTTATGGTCTTTAGGCATCTCAGGCCGGGATAGGGTGGGGGAGATGATGATATTGGAAGATAGTTGGCCAAGTTCTAGCTTGTAGGTAGTATCCTACCATTTAGTTGATGTAACTGAGGGGAAAAAAATGGAAACCCTTCAGTAAGGATAGGCGACCGCTGGGATCGTTCCCATGACCTTCTGGTTATTAAGCCAACGTATACCAACTAAATTTAAAATTGCTGTTACACTAAATTAACAACAAAACATAGTTGCACGTCTTGCAATTAAGATCAAAAACACTGAAACTGCTGAACAAGACTATATTATTCGTTGAAAATAATTTATTTTTTACGAATAATATAGTCTTGTTCAGCAGTTTCAGTGTTTTTACACTAAATTAATACTATTGATTTATTTATATGTTTTTGCTTGGAGCTTGTGGGTCATGGGTTGAATACTCATTGTTATTAGCCATGAGTGTATAAGCAAAATAAATTTTGTTTTAAAGTGACAGGATAAACTGAACAATAATAAGGCAGGGAGAAATTAAAAACAGTAAACAAACAATAAATATACACATATTAGGGAAAATAAATAAATAAGAATAAATATAATAAACGGTAGAAGTGGATTGTAAATAATAAACAATTCCATATACACTTCCTTAATAGATATTGATTTTTGAAGTTAGATATGGTCAAAACTCCAGATGCGAATACCACTTGTGATTTATTTTAATTCTAGTTCACTAACTTCATCGATTAATACATGGATTCGGGTGCCTACATCTACAGAAGCGCACTTCAATGGAATAAATGTGCATAATTTCTTTAAAGAACGTTCCCATAAACATTCAGATGAAATAGTGTTACAGTCACAGTTCATGACATTCAATATTGGGAAAGTAACTACGGTAAAATCTCGAAATGAGCTTCCCTGTCAAGGAAAGTCCTTATATGTACAAATAATAAAATATTAATTGTTGGAAGTAAGACTGTAGGATTCTATTTATGAATAATAAATTAGTTAATTACAGAAGAACTTGTTCATGTTTTGATTATGGATTAATTAAAATCTTATTAAAAAGTTTGAAACATGGAAGTAAAAGATTGAAATTACATTATTATTTCATAAGAATTTTGATTTAATTAATAGTTTCACAGTTATGACACTAAAATATTGAAGTGTATAAATTATACATCCTTTAATAGACTATAATTTTGTACAACGCCTATGAATAATAGTTACTCAGCTGTTACGATAGAAATCATTACAAAGTAACAATTGGTCGTGATACCAGAATACAGTCTATTGAAGATAAACCTGTCTCGGTCAAACCGACTCTTCCGCTGTAAAACAAAGTACACTTCTTATCGTTTAAATGAGTTATTTTATCACTTCTATACATAGTCACGTCGAATCACTACCCAAAGACACCTTGTACAGTCAGATCCAAAAGTTTATATCCAAGTCGTAAAAATTTCTTATCCGAATAAATTTGAAATGGATTGACCTATTTTAGTACGATTGCCTGTACCGTTAAGAGAATGTGATTTTCTGTATGTTAGAAAAAGACTGTACTCAAATCAATGTATCCGTTTCAAAGTTATTCGGAGAAGAAATGTTATCATTGGGTACTAACTTTTGACACTGATTGAACATATTTTCATAAAAGTGTTTCATTAAGCTGTCTTGGAAAGCAGAAGAAATGGGCAGAGTATCGAAAAGAAGAAATTGACGGGAGCGTACACTTAAAAATTTTCGGTCAGTTGTCTGAAAAAAAAAAAAAAATATTCGGCAGGTTCACATTGCGACTATTATTGAGATTCAAACTTTGAACCTGCATAATAGCAGAGAAAATTTCCAAGTGTTCTTTGCTTGAATATTTTCGGAAACTGAAGGTTTTGTTAGCCACGTTCCATTCAGCCCAGTAACCATACTTCTTCCAGGCAACTGGCCGAAAAATTTTAACCGGGTGGATACTGGTGATAGCCGTAAGCAGACGTACCGGCCGGGTGGCCGAGCGGTCTTCGGCGGTAGGCCATTGGTTCGAAGGTCCCGGGTTCAACTCCCGCCAGGATATGGGTGTAGAATCTAACACTAAAGGAGGATCGTGACGGGCCGAAGTCCAAAGTTACTAGACTGGCCCATAAAAAAAAAAAAAAAAGTTGACCGCAAGCAGACGATAAAAATAATAGAAAATTGTTATCTGAATGACCACAAAGGATTCGGTTAAAAGAGACAGGACATTTTCTTGTGGAAGTGATCTTTTATTCTGTTGGAGGTACAAGCTGTATTGTGTATCCAACAGAATAACCTATATAAAACGACTACGTCTACTACAAGCGAAAATCTCTACAATAATTATCGCCTTCCAGTTATGTGTGAAATATTGGGCAGAACTTTTTTCAAAACAAATTTTATATTTTTATTTCGATTTTCTTGTTAATTATTTGCTAGGGCTCTTCTGAAATGTAACATTCTGTGCGACTGATAAAAAGTTTGGCCCTTTTCAATTAAAGAGCAGGAGATTTCGTAGTAGTGAATACAACATCGTTAACGTATGGCTAAAAGAGATATGGGTTTAACCGTGAAGCGCTGAATGCTGAAAGACCTCAGCTGATTGGTTTCTAGTACGCACCTGTCTGAGCGTGCTCCCTGTTGCTAATTTTTCTTACATATTAAATAAGAATTAATTTCCTTTCTTTAATTTGTTAAAAAATAAATAAAAAGATTCTGTACAAGAAAAATACATTCCTCGCCTATCTTTTCCCAGAAAAACAAAATTAATATCAGAATTGAAAATTGTCTCATCGCTTATAGGGTAATTGGAAGTGTCATCCTTGTCACCCAGTTCTTATGAGTTGCAAGATAAATTTGTTAGATTCCTTTTAATTTGAATTGTTATTCGAAGAGGAGCTTGTGAGGACAGGACCTACAGCTTTTGTTAAAGTGGGTTCCGATCAAACTCTATTCAAGTGGCCTCCATGAGATTTATATATTCGGGAACCCACACACAAAGAAAAGCAATCGTACTGACTATTCGGACAACCAGAAGATATTTAATTACTCTTCATGAGGATACTACCGTGTTATTGGAAGATGTGGTTTGGCATAATTCCCGGAAAACTTGCAATAATTTCTTATTGCTTTTCATAACAAGTTGTATGAGAGTTTCGTGATTTCGCTTTGTTTTTAAGTGACACATGATTCAGAGCGGTTTATGAAGTACGTAGTTTGTTCCGTTCAGCGTACTCAATGAGATGTGCGTTCGAATCACTCGTGTCCAGTGATTCCGCCAGCCCCCCC